>CAEGAD010065937.1:0-20525 GCA_903067055.1 Poeciliopsis paucimaculata | reverse complement strand
CAGTCATGTTTTTGGACTGTGGGAGGAAGCCGGAGAACCCGGAGAGAACCCACGCATGCACAGGGAGAACATGCAAACTCCGTGCAGAAAGACCCGGGCCGGGAATCGAACCCAGGACCTTCTTGCTGCAAGACAACAGTGCTACCAAACTGCGCCACTGTGCAGCCCCTTTAACACACATAAAATCCCAAATTTACTTCAATTATTGAGCCATTATGAGTAATAATTATTCATTACATTGAATACATTGGTTTGGTCAAATTAAATGCTCAGACACGACATAAATAATCACTTGTCTTTCAAAAGGAGTCTTTTCTCCTAAATGTTTATTACAAAACTGTGTGAATAGAATATTAATAACTTTTAAGAATTTTTTTTTTTACAGAAATGAAGCACTTTCCAAACCTTGAAAACACCTCAGGGTTATTATAAGCCTGGCTGGCCATCAGGCTTTATTTGTGCCCCAGCCAGGCTAAGAATTGCTTATTTTTAAGTGTTTTTAAAATGTTTGCATTTTTTAAGACTTCATAGTTGGTGTTCAGATATTAATCTTCCAATCTTTTAATAACACATAACTATTAAGTGATACTTTCAAATTTCCTGTCAAGTTTAAACATTTTTAACTCGAAAGCACAATGGGCTGCTGGATGCATGACTGCCCTCGCGCCCAACCACCAGGCTTCGCAAGTTTTCAGGGGGAAACCTAATTGAAATTCAAGCATTTTCAAAGATTTCAAGAACCTGTACGAACCCCTGTTAAAAGGAAAAAATAAATAACATTCCTGAAACAATTGGCAATGTGGTGCACAATTCTGCTTCATATAAACTTATTCTAAAATATCATGCTGAAATCCTTCACCAAGCAACATGAATAACATGATGATGCGACACCTAAGGAGGAAGTTTTCTCCTTCTGTATCATCTCTTTTCAACAGGCTTCTCTGTCTCTGTCTTAATATGGGAGGTTTGATGAGCCTTTAGAGCACTTTCTCTTGCAAAGCTCTTCCCGCAAGTAAGGCAGGAGTATTCAGAACTGAGAGCTTTCAGAGGACGAGGGCGATGCAGGTCTTTTTTGTGAGCTCGCAAGGCTTCAACTGTGGCAAACATCCAATTACAGTCATCTTCAGGACAGGGAATTTTACACTCCACAGACGAAGTTGAGTCACGGTATTCTTTTGCAATGTCTTCTTGCTTGATTTTCTTATCAACTTCCACCTCTTGGGAAGCGGGCGTATGTTCACAAGCCCGCTTTTTGCCTCGTGACTCCTCAAGATCGCAGTCAGCAGTTTCCTCCTGATGCTGCAGGAGCTCGTCTTCTGTCTGGAAAACAACGCCACATTTACAGCACTGAAACATATCGATGTCTTCAGTTGCAGCCTCCTTCTCGGGGTGCATTGCAATGCGATGTTTGCGGAGTCGAAAGGGAACGGGGAACCTGGCGCCGCAGTCAACGCAAAGGAAACGCCGCTGCCCGCAATCCTTCCGTCTGTGTTGGTTCAGCTGTAAGGCAACAAACAATCAGCACAGCTCACAATTTCTGGCGAACACGTAAAACAGTAAGAGAATCAGCTTTCCAACCTCGGTAAACGTGCTGAATCTTTCCTGACAGAGGGAGCAGGAAAATGGCTTTTCTTCTGTAAAATGTGTAGGTTGGTGCTGGCTGAGCTCTGCAGTTGTGGAGAAAGAGCTGTTGCACTTGTAGCACATGAACAGCGTATTATTCTGCAAAAAGAAAATAATTTGAAAAAATGCTAATCTTTCCTGTTTCAGACTCAAATTTTCTTAATACTCAGTCTGTTATTTCTCAAGTTTCACTATTTATTTGTGGCATAAATGTGTACTGTGGTCAGGCTTTAATTATAGTACATGAAACTAGAGTATACATGCATGGACAAATGGAGACAGACTGATGCTTAAAAATAGACAACAAATTAATATTAAGCAAATAATTAGACATCTAATCCTTTCTGAACGAATGTTCAATAGTTTGCTGTAACAGACTAACAAATTTGCAGCTTGTTCAAACTAAACACTGAAAAACATGACTGTACTGAACCTTGTAGTACTCTTATTATTTTTCCAACCATAGTTTTTCCTTCTACTTAATTTTTTTAACATTATGTTTGGATACAGCACTGAACAGCCAGCTTCCTGAGCCTCTTTGTAGAGGATGTCAACAATGGTCTCACTGTTGCCAAGAAAAACTCCTATGGGCTGTCCTAAAAGTCGGTAGATGACACCACTGCCTAATTTGCATATTTTATGAGGAGTAGAAGAAGAAAATATCAAAGTTGGCAAGACAAAGTGATTAAAAATATTCTAAATGTGTTTATGTAATATACACATATTTTTCAGAATTTACACTACATAAATCAGTCTTCCATAATATCAAATTTAACCAAAAGACAATTATCTGAGGCACAGACATTGGAGGAGGTGAATCAGTGACTAGGCTGTGAATCAATTGCAATGATTTATTTTAGTGCAACAAAAAACAAAAAAAAAAACATTAAGCAACGTGGTACATTTTGCAGAATGTTTACAGCTTTGGCGATGCAGAGCAGGGTCAGCTTTATCCATGCATGATTAACTTACAAAGTTACTTTTTTCTCTGTTCTTTTGTTGGCAGTCCAAAGAAAAGAGCTGGAATCAGTTTTAGTTTTGAGAATCTAAACTTTAAATTATTTTCACCAATATAAAGCTATATAACTCTGTGCTCTTCCATGGAGTGCCAACACAATAGGAAAGAGCAAAGTTAATACATATTTATTTTCTTCAGCACTCACACCCCCAACAATAGACTGGACTTTCTCACACACTGCACTCTAAATGCCAAAACACAGAAGAAAGTCGCTGCATTTGTCACTAGTTACTTTTTTGAACCAAAAGTCGCTAGCAATTGCTGAAAAATTACTAAATTTAGCAACAAAGTTGCCAATTTGGCAACAGTGAATGGTCTACTGGAAAGGCGCCCAGTCCTTACTTCAAAATTTCTCAACCATTAAGTCATATTTCTGTATAAACATTATTTTTTTTAAATTGGTGTCTTATTTTTGTGACAAAGTTAATTTTGGGGTTTCATTAGCTATAAGTCCATTTATCAAAATTTACAGAAACAAATGCATCAAATAAATTACTTCATGTGTAAAGGACATATTTACGATTTTTACCTTTTGAGTCCAATTACTGAAATAAATTAATATATTTGTTTACCTACATGCAAATGTAGGTAAACGTCTGTCTAAATCTTGGACTACAAAATCATAATCCCTACTCAAGTCTGTTTATAAATAAGGTAATCCTTACTACTTTTTTATAACAGTACTATCCCAACAGTTTTTTTAATTTTTCTGCACCTGAATTTCACTGAAGATTATTTGATACAAATGTTAATTTTTAGGATAATACTTTATTTGGGTAGAAATTTTGATAAATTATTATATTTTTTTATTTTATATGGATTAGAGAGTTTGCTGAAATATTTTTGAGACATTTTTCATTTTTATGGTTTTTATACCTGCTGCAGATGACGCTTGTACTCGTCCCGATGGTTCCTCTTGATGTGTCTCTCCTTGGATTTAAGGTCTTTGAAAGTTATCAGGCAATGGAAACACTGCAGACTCTCATGGTGATCTGTAGTGCAGACGACAGACTTAGAAAGTAGTTCATGTTTAGTAACGTGTTTATTAAAAGTATTCACCCAGATTAAACTTTTTCCTTTTACCTTTTTTTTTATTGGTTTTACAAATAAAGAATGATTAACTCAACTAGAGTTTGCTAAAATGCATGCGAGAGATCACTAACTTAATCTAAATACTGATTGTAACAGGTGAGAAAAATAGTCCTCCTGACATTTTACTTCATTTCATTTCATCTAGGTCTGAACTTTCCACAATAAACCAAATAATATGTTTCAACCACCTCTTCTGAATTTAAGAATAAATCTTTGAGGGAATAACACAAAATAAAAACATCAACATTGAACCTTGGGGAAGTCCAACTTAATAAACAGGTGTCACAGATCATACTCATACTTTTGAATCAATGAAAATTACTAATTCAGCCTAAAATGTTCCAACATTATGTTTTATTCTAAAAGCTTACAAAGAAGACAGATAAGACTTGTGACTTCCCATGTTCTTTGTAGTAATAGTACAGTAAATATCCGCTTACAGTAGTCCGGGCCGCCCACGGGGTCAGATTTGGTCTCTGCAGCAGAGGACTTCATTTCATTTCCAACAACCACTTGCTCTATTTTCATTTCCATCTTGACGCTTTCACCGAGCTCAGATCCACATCAAACTGTAAGATAAGCACGAAATTGTCATTAAAAACAACTTAGATACGAAACATTATTTAAAAAGGACAACTAAACAGGCGAAAACTGCGTTATGTCTCTAAAACACTCGGATGTAAACCGATAAATACGAACACGTTGTAAAATTACGACCACCGTTGCACCACGATGGAGGACACAGGGCAGCACGAGCTACGCCATTTGGTTTCAACTTAAACAAATAACTGAATTAAAAACATTTTATATGCCCTTTGTATAATTTATGCGATGATTAAATGATCGATGTTTCACATAAAACAAATCCAAACTTGCTTTAGCACTATCTGCAGCGTCCACGGAAACGAAGCTGTTGTTTAGCCCCCGTCACGTGACGTAGAATAGAACATCTCGCGAGATTAGAGTTCGCCACTACAAAGCGAGAGCAGCGCCTTAGATATTATATGGCACTGATCTTGAGGACCTAAAAAATGTACTGAAGTAAGAGTAGAACTACTACAGCTAATTTTTACTGGAGTAAAAATAAAAAGTAGAAAATTCAAGAAATTAAGAGTGACATGAGTATTTAGAAAAAAGGTTACTAAAGTACTTAGTAACATTTTAGTAATACTTAGTAATAGAAGGTAGTAGAAATGATTAAAATAATCAAAACATCAATCATGTCATATTTAAAAAATTACATTAGACTAAAATATAAAAATATGTAAGAATATTGATATGTAAAAGGTCAAAATAAAAGTAATTCATATAAATAACAAAATTACAAAATAGAATCAGGCAAAAGTAATTTTCTTCAATATAAAACTTACAAAATTTAACAACAAAAAAAACAACTGCAGGCTTGTGTCTGTATGTGGTCATGTCTTTGGTTAAAACAAACTTGTTCTTCATTCAGTAGAGAGTAGGAATACTTCACAATAAAATTACTCAAGTAAAACAGTAAAATTAGTCCTAAAAGTAATTTTTTTCCCTTAAAAAGTCACTCGGGTTTCTTTGTAATTCTCCACAGCATTAACCTTGATGCTAGTTGACTATTCAGAATTAGAAAAGCTGTATTCATACAACACAGATTGAATCAATTTACTAGTTAGATTTTTGGAAGCAATCGTTTTCCATAGATTTTATTGAAAAGTAAGAAGGGGATGAGTAAAACTGCATGCCACACTTCTCAGATTTCTATTTATGCTCTATGGTGGTCTGTCACACACAATCATCTTAAATACATTGAAGTTTGTGATTGTTTTGCAACTAAATGTAGAAAACCTACCCTTCCAGCACCATCTTATTCTAAAGACACTATAGATCCTAACAAACTAAGTTTCTCTCACACTGGTAGGTATACTTGCAGTTTCTCATCTATCTAAATGAGAGCCATATCTTTCATCGGCTCCTATCTTGTTGAACCAGCTCCCCTTTTAAGTTCTGAATAAAACACTGAAAATCAATTTTGATGCAAAACTGTGTCAAAGGTGAAGACCTAATATCTTTGCTCAAACATAAAATAACTTAATATTGTGGTTATAATCAGATTTATGTCTTTATACCTTAAATACAATTCAATTTTAGCAGTACTTCGACTTTGATGATTCCTGTCAACATCAATGTAATTCCCCACAAACCATCTTTAAAGATCCAAAATGTTCTGCTTATATTTTTCAAATTTAAAGATTTTCTTTTAAATCCACTCTTTCATAGATTTTATATGAACCCAGAATAGATATCCTACAAATTTAGTTACTATTTCTTTGATAAATCAGACAGTTTTTACATGAAAACTCCCACTACTCTTCATTTTTGTGAATTATTAGAATGGGTTTCAATATTTAAAGTATTTTCATGTGGATAGATATACTCCATAAGACTGAAATAAAGAATATTAGCATCTCGGCATCAGTTTTCTTTTCCACATACAAAAATTCTAAAGTAATACAAAAAACCCCCAAAGAATTCAACACTTAAAATCAATCAATAGCTCAGGTAATAGATCTTTATTGGTATTTTCACCCAACACGACAGAAGTGTGAATCGAAGCTTCCTGATGAGGCGAAAAGACAGTATATCATCTTTAGTTTAAATATTTCTCACAGACATAAGGTTAAGGGCATTTAGAGGCAGAATAAAGAAATCAAAAAGTTGAGAACGAGATTTAAGCCACAGCTTGTTTCTGCTGCTGCTGGTATTCAGCGATTCGGCTTTCCATCACAGGCCTGAAGTGCCGGATTAATCCCTAAAAACATAAAAAAAGAGATTATTTATGGGCAATATTACTTCAATATATAACATCAAGACAAAATGATAAATAATTTCATAACTGAGGAGATTATGACAGAACATAATGTAGAAAAAAAAAAATCAAATGAATTATTTTGTTATTGTGGGAGGGAACTAGTGACATCTAGTGGCACAAACTGTCAATTGCAAAAAGGATTGGTCAAATTTTAGGAAAAACCTGTCAGCCCAAAATATCATCTCCATAACAAGTACAGTACTTTAGGTTTGAGTGAATAAAATAAGTAAATCACACATGACCTCAGTTAGGTAATATTCTGACTGAGGTAAAACCCAGTTACCTCAGTCACTGGGTTTTGACTGGGTTTTAGCTGTGACTGTTGGAATGATTACTTTTCTCTGATATGTCTTTACCTGTACGGGCCACGCTGCACCGTCACCCAGCGCGCAGATGGTGTGTCCCTCGATCTGCTTGCTGAGCTCCCAGATCATATCAATCTCCGCCGGCCGCGCGTTGCCGCGGACAAAACGCCACATCATCTTATTCATCCAGTCCACTCCTGCAGAAATCAACCAGAGCATCCAAAACAAAACATATTATTTTATTGTTTATGAAAATAAATTCTTCCAAAAAAAAAAAAAAACTTAAAGAGAAGCATTTACCCTCCCTGCATGGTGTGCACTGGCCACAACTCTCATGTTTGTAGAACTCAATCAGTCGGGCGATGGCTTTGATGATGTCAGTCTGCAAAAGCGACACTAATCAACCAATGACCAATACTACCGGCGTCTGGTCAGTCTGCAGAAATGACGGACTCACAGATTTGTCCATGACGATTAGAGCGGCCGTGCCGAGGCCGGTCTGGGCTTGAACGAGGCCGTCGAAATCCATCAGCACCTCTTCACAGACGTTCTTGGGGATGAGGGGAGTTGAGGATCCTCCAGGGATTACAGCCAGCAGGTTATCCCAGCCTCCACGAACGCCACCTACCGCACAGATGTTGCTTTCAATTAAGTTAAGAATAAAAAAAAATGTAGTCGCTTATGTTAAGCCGTCCTAATCTTTGACTTTATGACCCTTGTACTGAAGGAGAACATGGCAGATGGATTTAGGTCATCCCTTTGTGACCTTTCTACTTAATTACACTTCAAAAGAAATAGATTTAAAAATGCAGATATAGGAAAGACTCCTCCCTGGTTTTTTTTATACAAAAAGAAAAAACACTCTTGGAGTTTTCAGCAGATTTGGGTAGTAACTAGTTACACTTACTCAGTTTACTTGAGTAACTTTTTGGAAAATAAGTACTTTTAGGAGTATTTTTACAACACTGTACTTTTTACTTTTACTTGATTTATTTTATTCTGAGGTATCACTACTCTTGCGTAAGTAAAATATTGGTTTGTTTTAACCAAAAATTCACCAGACAAAGACACACACCTGCAGTTTTTATTAGTTTTATGTTGAACATTTTGGAAAATTGTCATTTTGTTTACATGAATTACTTTCATTCTGGTCCTTAAAATACCAACATTTACACACAACTTTAGATTTTGGTCCAATTGATGTAATTTTTAAATGTTAAATGATTAATGTTTTGATCGGTTACTTTTTCACTCTTACTTGAGTAATCTCTATATTTTATTTTTACTTGAGTAAAAATATGTTTTTGTAGTTTTCTACTTTTACTTGGGTAAAATTTTTGGTTACTCTACCTACCTCTGGTTTTCAATTATGAATGTATGTTCAACAAGAAATAGAAAATATTGATGTTCACCACCATTTTAAATATGGAGGCTGCAAATAAACAGACTGAATGAAGGAAGAAAAAACAGAGGAAACAGAAAGAAGGCAAGGAACAAGAAAGAAAGGAATGATACAAAAAAAGAAGGAAGAAGGAAAAGGCACAGAAAATAAAAAAGCAAAAACAGGGCAAATTAAAAGAAAAATAGGAAAGATAAAAGTACAGAAAGACAAAAGCAATGAAAGGATGCGGAACACATTAAAAGGAGGAGACAAAAAAGAGCAAATGTCCCAATTTTTTAAATCAAATTTATCAGAATAATCAAAAGAGTAATCATTTTCTAAAATAATTGTTAGTTGTAGCCGTACAAAAATGAGAGGAATGAAGGCTAACGTCTAGACAGTGTAATTAAAGGAATAAAATCTTTATTTTTTCCAGAGTCAGACCTTTAACGTGCTGAAATCAAATGGCAGACTTTCCCAGATGTATAAAACCATGCAGGAAACACATATGGATGTTTTCACCCAAATTTAAAAATGAAAGCCACCATGCTGATACGCACCTGCGTGTCTCTCAATGAGCTCCTTCAGAGGGATGGACATCTCCTCCTCCACAGTGCAGGGGTGGTTCACATGACCCGAGATGTTGAACAGTTTTGTGCCAGAGTTTCTCTCCCGGCCGAAGCTCACGAACCACGACCCTCCACGGCGACAGATGGTGGGCGCCACGGACACCGTCTCCACGTTGGCGACGGTCGTCGGGCAACCAAACACACCTTCAACAAGAGGAGAAAACACGTGAGTTGCCAGGAGGAACCCACTGGGACGTACGGATGTTATTTTCTGCCTGAACTCACCGACATCTGCAGGGAACGGAGGCTTGAGACGCGGCTTCCCCTGCTTCCCCTCCAGAGACTCTATGAGGGCGGTTTCCTCTCCACAGATGTACGCGCCGGCCCCACGCATCACAAACACATCGAAGTCGTAACCAGAGCCGCAGGCGTTCTTTCCAATCAGCCCAGCAGCATACGCCTCATTGATGGCCACCTGAAAGAGAAAGATGGCTTAATTTTGATTCACTTATTGCAAACATTTTAACGTGTTAAAAATGTTTAATTTAATTAAAATTGCTTTCTGTTTTTGTATTCACGTTTCCAGTCCGCCTGTAAATCTGACGCACAATTGCAACTACAAACAGCGATGAACAACAAATTGGCTTTTCTTGCCACACTGAAGAGTAATTTTTTAAAATTGACTTTATTTATTGGAAGCACTTTCACAAGCAACAAAGAACTGACAGAAAGAACTTCCAGTTCATCATTTTCAAATTTTTTTAAACCTCCCCTATCCCAATAAAGGACAGTTCTTGGTATAAAACCAGTCAATACGAACATGCAAACAGGACAGAATACATATAACAAAAACCCAAATAAAAAAATGTATAAAAGTTCTTAAAAAATTTGTTTTTTGCTTCAAAAACGATCTGATTTGATGCTGGAATATATGACTGTTGTTTACATGTTGTGCTAAAAAGAGTTTAAGCTATTCAAGCCTAAATACTGTTTTAATGCAAAACATGTAGCAGCAGGAATGCTAATGTCAGCGGTTTTTTTTTTGTTTGTTTTTTTTTTAAATAAGTTACATGAATGATCCTGATTCATGAAACACTTGAAAGCTAAATAATGAATATATGACCTAAACAAAAAGATTAAAGCAATAAATATCTTTGTTGTTGAGTTCAATAATTAAGTAGAAAATATAATTTGTTCAATTAAAAAATGTTGCTTAATTTGTCGATATATAGTTTTCAATAAAAAAATGTGATTAATCACATTTTTTAATCAAGTCCCACCACTAAAAAATAATTTATTTCTGAAATTTGGTAGAAACAGGAAAATCTGTTTAAAAGACGACAGCCATTTGTGAAGAAACAATTACACACAGCTCTGGAAAAAAACTAAGTAACCACTTAAAATGATCTTACTCTTTAAAGGTAATATTTGAGTACAATGAACATTCTTTTATTCTATGAACTACTCACACCATGTCTCTGAAATTCCGAGCAAAAATTTAGTATTTTTTTGCAGAAAATGAGAAATGATGTCATGCCTTCAGACCTCAAGTAATGCAAAGACAACAAGTTTACTTCAGTTAGAAGCAACAATACTAAAGTTTTAACTCAGGAAGAGTTCAGAAATCAATATTTGGTGGAATAACCAGGAGGTTTTCAATGGGGTTCAGTGCAGTAGTTAATTTTTTCCACAGCTGTAGATGTTAAGTTATGTCAATACTGAAATGTTTGTATGTCCTTTTGCCACTTTCCTTTTGAAAATTTGACCATTCATTATTTAGAAAGTTACCAATAGTTTTATACATATTTTTTAATTAATGCTTTCTGCATTACACAACAGCTGTTTAATAAACTCTGTCACGCCGTCAATGTGCAGACATTCACCTGCAGGTTGGACGACTCGTTGTAAAACTCTCCTCTGATGTAGATGTAAGCAGCACGAGCCCCCATCGCCCGGCCTGCGATCAGGCAGCCCTCCACCAGCTTGTGCGGGTCGTTCCTCATGATCTCTCTGTCCTTACAGGTTCCAGGCTCTCCTTCGTCCGCATTCACCACCAGATACTTTGGCCTAAAATACAGACACAAAACTGAGTCAAGTTATGTAGGAAAAGCAGCAATCACTATGGAAAGTAGAACCAGCTTCAGATAAAACTGAACTTTAAGAGCAACAGCATGACTGTGAGCAGAAGAACCGAACTATCCAGAGGAGACGTTAATAGATTAACTAACTGATAAACATTTATGAAATTCTTTGTTTTCATTTCAGCTATTGAGGAAATCAATGATTGGTTCAATGTGTGAATGTGAATGTTATGCTATTGCATTATGGGCAATTAAATGTTTACTTTCTCATTTTAAAAAAAGGAACTGAAGTATTTTGTTTTGTTTGCATTTTAATGTATTTCTAATACTGTATGAAAAAGACTTAGAAACATCTGCAAAATGTTTTGATCAAAATAATCATCAAAATAATTGATAAATAAAATAGGAAACAAATATTTATCTGTAATGTATATATTTTTTTCTCCTTCCACTTCTATCCAAACTCAGTGCCAATATGGAGATTACGATATAATAATTAGTTTCTTGACTCCATTTCTATACTATTGAAGGTTTTAAAACAAAATATAATGAGGAGATCAGAGGTAAATCTGCCAGGCTCTCTGCACTGACCGGCCGTCGCTGGGCTTGTTCATGAAACTCCACTTCATGCCAGTAGGGAACCCGGCTCCGCCTCTCCCCCGCAGACCAGAAACTTTGATCTCATTGAGAATCCAGTCGACCCCCTTCAAAAGGATCTCCTTGGTTTTGTACCAGTCGCCACGCTTCAGTGCCCCGTTTAGCCTACCAGGAAGCAAAAAGCAGGTAAATATTGCAAGTTATTCCTTTTTTAAAATCATTTTAACTGCCAGAGTGCGCTGAATGAACATTATGATACTCTGGATTAAGAAGGAAGCAAAAGTCATGTTACCTCCAGTCATGACGGCCATAAAGATTTGTGAAAATTCTATCCTCGTCTGCGAGTGGGCCAAATGTAGTTTTCTTTGGCGCACTCTGGTTAAATAAAAACATACTTTTATGTATATGCTTTTTGAAAGTTAAACTATTTAACGGTTCTATTAAAAACAGACAATGTACCTGTGCAGTGCTGTTGAATCGACAGAGAGTGGTCACGCCTCCTTGGCTGATTGCAGCCGGAGCGCGGGCCACGACACCCACCACCGAACGAGACAAGGACAGCATCCTTCCAGCAGAAAGCACAAAGAGCAGCAGCTTTAAAACTTCAGCATCAGAGCTGTCAAGTTAGTTTAATTCAAGAAGACAGAAATAAAAAATTTTTCATCTGAAAATGAAAAAAAAAAAAAGTTATCAGACAAATATTTTCCATAACACACAGCTCTTCTTGTCAAAAATGGCTGCCAGAACAGAAACATGTGAGGACTGAAGTGTATTTCAAGTGAAAGTGAAAATACAGCGTTAAAATAAAACATCCAACAAATTTATAAGATATATGTAGTTATCACACATTTAGGATCCAATAATTGCTCCGTGTTGTTTGTACACAAACCATTACTGAATGTAAACAAACTTATCTTGCAGAACCTCCTGGACAAACCGCAAAGGTTGCAAATCTACAAAATGTAAAATTATCTTGAAACCCTTTAAATTGGTCTTTGTCAGTATTTCTCCAGGCTGTTTGAATGTCTCTCCAAGTTTATTTTTTGGTTTTGATTGCTTTACCACTCACTTTATATGCAATCTTTGTGGCTGACCTTATCAAAAATACTGGGGAAGATGTAGGAAAAATTGGGCTAGTACACCACAAAAGCAGCCAGTTGTGTTGCTTTTGCATGTTTGACCAAACCTGTGAAGCTTTTGGTGTATTTAAGTATGCTGCACTGGTGTAGAGTTATCAAATATATTTGTAATTCAGTACATTTATGATCGTATTTTTTTAAAATTTATTTTAAGAAACGTTTTAAGTCAATTGAGGGCTGTTTCTCTGTATTGGATCAATGTTTGTTTTTTTTTTTATTTGAATCAAACAAAAAACTAAAACTGAAAAATAATTTTGAACCTGGGAAAACAAATTATACGTAATATATATATTTTCTTTAACTCAGATACTTGTTTTATTAAATTAAATGAAGCCATATTGTGTCGTAATTAGAATCTCAAAGTAAAATAAGAAGACACTTATTAATGGTTACATCACGTTAACCTTTACATCCAAAACAACAACTTAAATGGGAAAAAAAATTGTGATCAAAGTAGTTGAGTTGTTACAATGAAAATTACATAATTATATATATATATATGTATATATATATATATATATACATATATAATAAACAAGGATTGTGTTGATCAAACTGACCTCAGTGCTACATGCTAACTTTAGTTAGCATAGCGGTTAACCTTGTAGTGGAATTAAAGCAGCGGATCCACGGAGCTACATGCTAATTTCACACACATAAGTGCTAACTGGTCAATTCACTGTTTAGCTATCAGAGTAAGATATCTAACCTGCAGCAGGAGTCAATAATAACCAACAAAAACAATCCGCCTGACTTACCTCCTGTCTACGTTAGAGGTTTATGAAACACAGCTCTACAGGAAGCAGAGCGAGTGACCCGGATGTAGTTAATGATACTAAAAAAATGTCATAACTGATTCTACAGAGCATATGTGACGTTACAAAACAAAATGTTTGGTAATGTTATTTAATAGTGCCTGGAATATATTTTAACTCATAAGAATGAATTTTCTAATTTTGTGAATATTGTGTTATAATAGGCTGCGACTCTATTATATATTACATTTACTCAGTTACATTTAGTCGTTAGTATGTTTTACTTTTACTTGAGTAATATTATTACGAATACTGCTACTCTTACTTAAATAATATTTCTGGATACTTTAAGTTATTTCACTAAATGAAGAATAAACATGTTTTTACCAAAATGCACAGACACACATACAGTTTATGTTAAACTGAGACTTTTTGTCTGTACACAAGCTTTGTCCTACCAATTGTCTGTGCCTGTTGTACCATTTGTAGGTGAAGTAAATATTGGTTTTATACACTTTAACCATAAGAAATTTGATCTAAAAAAGTCTTTTTTATTCTTAAATTTGTAATTATGTTCTATACTTTCGGTAGTCTTTAAAATGTCAGAATTTGCTCATAAGGTTATAGTTTGTTTGTCTAATGACATCAGTTTTAAATGTGAAATAAAACATAACAATTTGTTACTCAAAATCGTAATCAGATTTTCTCTTCATGTTGTGTTTTACTCTCACTTTAATAATTTCTTGGACAGCCTGTGCTTACCGTTTAATACATAACCAAAGTCACTCCCTGGAAAAAGTCCCCCAAAAAACATTTTAATATAAAAATGCCCAAAATTACAGGAAAACAAATATCTATAAGATTACACCAACATCAGATTTCTGATGTAGCACTGAATTGTTAGCTATTATTTAGAAAAACATCTGCATCTGTTATGAAACATTCATATTTACACTGCATAATCAGTGCAAGCAAAATGTAAACATTTTGGCAGAAACCCAGTCAAATAAGGTCTAATTACAGCTCTGCAAACATGCAGAGCAATTTATCCCTCAAATTTTAATTCATTTTATTCCATTTAAAATATTATCACCACTCTACTAAAGACCTGTTTTTACCAAAACACTTTACAAACAAACCTTATTAGCAGGATCTTACGCATGTAAAACAAGAGGCAGTTGATGAAAAAAGGCAAACAAACTCAGTTTTACCTTTTCTCCACCTGCCTTTGCCTCTCTTCCTGGTGAAAAGTGCTTGACAAGAATCATATATCAGCAGAATGTAAGTGACTCAATCTGGTAAACTAATAACATACTGAAAGTTTTATTCATTTATTTATTTTTTGTGCTTCCGATCATTTAAAAATACATTATTCTTTGAAACCCAGTGTAACTGTAAATCCTGACAATGACAAATGAGAAAAATAGGGAGATGTAAAAGTTCACCGCCACCTGCAGCTGCGGTCACAGTTGAGTTATTACATCACTGGAGCTTATCGCCCATCGGTATTAACCTCCATGTGACACAACATACAGATCTTAGGGATCATTTGAATCAGAAAGCTTTATGATGCACCACCATCTGGTGCTCCCATCCCAGTGCTGGGCAAACAGAAATCCAGTCCTTGAGGTCCAGTGGATTTTCTGGATGTGTTTCTGTGTGAACACCTGATTTATATGGCTTACAGTCTATAACTTGTTTAAAAAAAACAAAAAACCTGTGGATCTATTTATTCAGAAAAAAAAGATAAAAAACAACAACAAAGGTTTATCCAGTTTGTGAATATCAATAAAATCCAAGTAAACATTATGTTGAACTTTAATATTCAAGTGACAAATTCTAATTAATGAATGTGCAATAGTTTCAATCAAGTGATGCAGCATTTAATAACATCTGTATTTTTTATTTTCATAGATCTGTTAAAAAGTGCTTTGTCTGTGTGTCTGGAGTCTCTTTCTCTTTCTTCTTATTTCACTCAGGCTCAGTTGTTGGAGGTTGATAACTGGATCTACGAGAAACTCGATCCAGTCGCTCCACAGCCACGCTCTCAAACGCCCGTCTCATCAGAGGATGCTCCTCTAGGACTTCGTTGAAGTCGTCCACGCTCAGCGAATAAAGGCGACAGTAGGTGTCGGCCCTCACGCTGGCCGTCCGTCGGCCCTGAGTTAGTAGGCAGATCTCTGAACCAAGAAAAACAATCGGTTTAGTCATAAAGGTAGAAGAAAAACTGGAAACACACTGAAAAAACACAAAATCTTTCTAAATATTTTTGGTCTAGTTTCTAGTCCAAATATTTTAGTGCACTTGAAGTAATTTTTCAACATATTGAAAGATATTGGAGCTAATTTTAAGTCCATAATTCCTTAATATTGACTTAAAAATGTACAGGCTGATTATTTTCCTTATTATTATTCCTTAGTATTGGAAAAATGTTTTGTAATAAGTGAAATAATATGCCAGTGGAACTAGTACTTGTTATTTATTTTAAGAAATAATTTACTTAAAACAAGCTCCTATATCTTTCAGAAATGCTATTTGTAAGTTAGTTTTGTCTTATTTCAAGTGAATTTTTTTTGTTTGTTCAAGAAAAATTATGGTAAGATTTAGGGTTTTTTTCACAGAGCACGATTAAAAAAAACCACACTGCAAAACTTATTTACAGTATAATTCCAATCAAGCATTTTGCACATTATCGTCATTGCTTTTCAGAGTGTAATATTTCAAAAATGCTTGTTTTTTCTTCTAAATGACATCAAGCCAATAAAAAACAATTACATTTCCCATTAGAAATTCAGAAGATATAGTAAAGATTAGTTGGAAAGCGTAGCGAAGTTACAACCAAGGGTTCGGTGGTTGATTTTATAGAAGAAATTCAGCAATAATCTAAATCATGAAGACTCTCATAGATTTGATAAGTAGCTGAATAGAGTTTTAATACTCCACTGTTTTTACCTCCAAAGTAGGCTCCATCACTGAGTATTATCTCCTTACTGCCACGCGGGATAATCGTGACGGTGCCATGCTGGATGAAATACATTTTCCGACCCAGCGTTCCCTCTCGTATCACATAGTCTCCTGGCTGGAAAACTTCAAAGCGCAGCTTGGTCAGGATCACGGTGACAAAGTGAGGGTCGGTGTTGGCAAAGAGCGGCATGTTGGCGACAAGTCCACGGCAGTTATAGCTGACGATCTCCTGCATGACAGAGAAAAAATGGACACAAATAAACTAAGTGGAAAACTTTTTTCGTTTTCTGCTGTGCATGTTGAAGACTGTTGATAAATGTATGACTATTAACTCATTTAAGGTGTCAAACTCCAGTCTTCAAGGGTCATTCTTCTGCAACTTTAAGACACACCTGAATGAAATAGCCAAGTTCCCTCCTCAGCTTTCAGTCAAGTTCTTCTAATTAACTGTACTTGGGTGGGTCTTATATGAAGTATTACATAAACATTGTGGCAATGATACAATAATTATGGCACTTAAACTCATGGCACTTCATGCAGACACTCTGCGTTCACCTTAAATTCTAACAGTAAACTATTCTCATTAATAACTCTTGGAATTAAAACAAAGAACAATCAAAGTCACATGTCTGAAGAATAACCCACCTCCTTCAGTGGGTCGCTGAGTTCTCCCAGTATGCTGTCTTCATCAAACATCTTGCCTTGGAATCGGTGCTCATAGTAATCATGAATCCTCTGCCGCACATCGGCTGGCAGTTTATGAAACGACATATACTGCTCCACTTGCTTGTACTGCAAAATCACATAAACACATTGTGACTCAACCTTCATGAGGATGCAGTGAAAGTTCTGTGGCGCTTATGACAGGTGTTGTAAGTCCCGTTTCCTGCCATGTGTTTGCTGAATTACATCACTGTAATTAAAATTATTCCATTTGTTTTGTGTGTTTTTTTTTTTTGTCTCCCTTTCTAAGTGGATTACAAACTCATTTGTGATCACTGTCTGCTGTCAGTAGAGGTGCTGCCATTTGTCATCATCTGCTGGGTTTTATCATGTGAAAATCCCCAGTAAAAGGTCAGAGTGAAAATCCATTAGATAGTAAACATGTTGCGCTGTCTCTCTGAGCAAAGTTTGAAGAAGTAAGCAAGCCTCTGATTTGAAACATGACTGTGATATTAAAACTCAAAGCCAGAGGCACATTAGCGTCCATGTGACGCTCCTGGAACATATTATCCACTAAACATTGGAGTGTGTAGCCAAAAGGTTTTAGTCTTAAACCCTTACAAGAGACCTAATATGCTAAATTTATATTTTGCACATTTTTATACTTTCTTTAACTGCACATAATTTAAAAAAACATATAAAAATGTTTTGTACAGCCCATAGACCTACCCTAACCTTTTCAAGGAAACATAACAGGTCATATTTGTCAGAGATAATTACCTTCTCCTGATACTGGCGATGGGATGCATCCAAAGACTGGACCAGGTTTGTTGCGTGACCCAGGAACATGGCATAGCAGGTGGCTCCAACAACCATGCTGATCATGGTGAGCCAAACATCGGTCATGCCCTCTGGAGGGTGAGCGCCGTATCCTATACATAACATGTGACTCATGGCCATGAACAGGGCGTAGGAGTACTGTATATGCCAGGTGGCGTTCTGAAGAGAAGAAGATTTCATTTATTTCATGTAGTTGTATTTATGTTGTAAATATTCAGTTACTGAAATTTTCCTTTGAGGTTTGACGTTTAGGCAGAACCTGGACTCACCGCCATGTTGTTTTTAGATACCCAACAGTCTGGAGGAAAGTCTTGCAGCATAGGAACCATGAAGGTCAGACAGCCATCCCAGTGGCACAGCAGCAGCATCATACCAATCAAGTTGACTATGCGCACCACAGCACTGGCCAAGTCATAAGTCATGTGGAAAATCTGTCACAGGAGAAGTTAAATAAGTTCAAGTTCAGTTTATTTAAAGCCTCCAAGATATCCAAGTGCTATTATAGAAAACGTTTCAAAAACAAGACGGCTATAAATACAAAGTACAAATGTGAGTTAAAAGAGAGATTAGAACACAAAGTGTATTGAGAAAATAATAACAAAACAGTGTTGAAAGACACCAGGAAATGGAAATCAATTTGAAAACTGGAGGCAAAGTTGCCTGTCTGACAAAGTAAGACAACTTTTACAAAGTTTTGCCACTAAACACTCAAGTTCCTTGTTCCTTGTTGGTACAATAGGACAGAGTGGTATGATGAGAGAAACTGAGTTGTATGCTGGAACGTGCCAACTCCAGGCAGAAACCACACTTTCTTCTGATTGTCAACATGATTGTGAGGCGCGACTAAGTCTGACGTACAATGAATTTTACTGTAGTGAAAACTGGCAGAGGTGAGAGCAGAAACACCCAAATGGGTCACGGATACACGGAGCATCTGTTTTCTTCTCATTGTATCTAATACAATTTGAGCCATCCACACCTTGGTGTCATTAAAAAAGTCAATGTCATTTTATATCCTTACACAGCAGTTTCTCTGAAATGTCTTGTATGTCCTATCAAGTTGAAGCTGTATGTGATTTAAAAATTATTAATTCACTGCGAATTAATGATTTGTAGCTCACCATCTTGCCAACTACTGTAGTCTCATCTGATTATGATTAAGTAGGGCTGGGCAAGTGATCAATAACACAATATATTGGGAAAGACACGCAATCACTATCAATAGATAAAATGTTCAATAATTTCACTGAACCTGATTCAGAACTGAACAGCATTCTGGGGGATGTAAGCAAAGGAAAGATTTCAGTCGCTCAACCTCTCACATCTAGCTCAGCAAAGTTGGTGCAATCAACTGACTGACAACCTCTATGGTTACCTAGCAACTCACTCTGTGGTTACCTAGCAACAACCTGTTAAGTAATTTGTGCAGCAGCAGTATAAGGTTTTGCTACCATTCCTCATAACTGCTTAAAAATAAAAAATAGCAGCATGGAGTGAAAGGAGAAAATCAGAACAACAGCTCAAGAGGAAACTGAATAAAACAGGAAAGGTCAAGTCACCAGTTGACCTTTTGATAATGGGTTTTATCAACACATTCTGGCACAACCGGCCTTTGATATGTCCCAAAATGAAAATGAGTTTGATACCTCTGCTCCAGACAAGAGATAAGAATCACTCAGATTATACAGCTAAATAAAGAAGCGAAAGGTTGACAAGGCTCCTTGAGTGAGTGGCTGAAAAGATGACATTCAAAACCTAGGAAACAATACAAACCAAGGGTGCAGTTTTCCTTTCTGTCCCATTCTTTTACCTCTTCCCACTGATGGATGTATCGGATGAGACGTGAGAGTCGGAGAAGACGCAGCAGGCTGAGGATCTTGGTGAAACGCACAATCCTCAGAGCACGGGCCGTCCTGTACACATCAGACGACTCATGGCGGGACTCCAGGTCAACGATTAGAAAAATGTAATCAACAGGGATGGAGGAAACAAAGTCTACCAGGAACCAGGTGCGGAGGTAGTGCATGCGGATCTCTTTGGGGTCCAGAATAATGTGACTGTCCTCTCCCAGGATACCGGTACGAAAGTTAAAGACCAGATCCATGAGGAAGAGGGTGTCGGACAGGAAGTTGAAGATAATCCAGGGCATGGTGTTTTGGTCTTCAAAGAAGGTGATTCCCCAGGGCAGAATGACCAGATTGCCCATCATCAAAAGAAGCATCACTATATCCCAGTAAAACCTGTACAAAACAAGAGAAATCGATTAGATCTGTGGTTCTCTGATGAGATTACCTACAGAACCTAGACTGTGTTTAGGTTAATCTTCAGGTTCTCACTCTAATTATGAAAGAACTCTTTGTTGACCTTAAATAGATTTTTTTAATGAAGGTATAAATCCCAAAAGATTTATACATGTGAACACCCTCACTCTCAGTCATTCTTCATCCAAAGAATCACGTCATTGTTATTCTGCAACTGCTGCAAGTAGGAAAACTGACCTGTCTTTCCGATATGCATGGTTGGCTGAATCAATCAATCAATCAATCAATCAATCAATCAAATTTTATTTGTATAGCACATTTCAGCAGCAAGGCATTTCAAAGTGCTTTACATCATACAAACATAAAAACACAAAGTCATGTAACATAGA
>CAEGAD010065933.1:0-29422 GCA_903067055.1 Poeciliopsis paucimaculata | reverse complement strand
AGTTTTTCTTACCCACATAACAAAAAAAAAAAAAAACATAGTGGTTCTTTGTTTTAAAAAAAAAAAAAAAAAAAAAAAAAAAAACCGGGGGGGGGGGGGGGCGGGTGGGCTGTGCGCCTGATCAGACAGGCTGAGTGGGAGGAACAATGACCTAGTTTCCAAAAAACACTCAGCAACTCCACCGGCTCCATGAGCGCACTGGAGAACAGATCACGCAATGCGCTGCCTCCATCAGATCAGCCTGAGAATGTGTGTGAGCTTTTTCTATTTAGTTGTGGTTTTCTTTTTGGTTTTTCTGTCTTTTTCATCTTTCATGTTCTGTTTTTTGCCTATCCAATTTCTCCCCAACCCAACATTTCTCTTTCTTGCACTCCTTTTCTTTTATCTGCCCTACTTCCGGCTCTAAGGCACCGGGCTGGAAGCAGACAAGTGTGGTGCGTGCGTGTGTGTGTATGTGTGCAGAATGTAAGTAGCTGTGTCACGCTGCACTGCTGGGAGGCCACAGGGTCCCTGACTGCTGTCTGAATCTGAGCAGGACGAGTCGCAGCATGCAAGCACCCTTCATCCTAGGCATTTCCGCTCTCTTCCACCTCTCCAACGCTCTCCTGCACACACACGCCCACACACCGG
Organism: Poeciliopsis paucimaculata; assembly: GCA_903067055.1. Taxonomy (NCBI): domain Eukaryota; kingdom Metazoa; phylum Chordata; class Actinopteri; order Cyprinodontiformes; family Poeciliidae; genus Poeciliopsis; species Poeciliopsis paucimaculata. Next base: position 28,792 of record CAEGAD010065933.1, on the reverse strand, counting down.
CTAACACACCGGCTAACTGTACTGAAGTGACCTGTTGGCCCTGGAGACCGAAGGTGTGAGAGATCTCACTTGGTTTTACGTTCATTTAGAAGGATGTTCACGTGGCCCAGCAACACATTTGCAGAAACAGTTTTGGCCTCAGAGCTGATTCAGATGGAACTAAATGCATCGCGGTGACGTGTGGCACGACGGGGCGGTCGAGCTTTCCTCTAAAGAAAACACGTGATCCACCTTAAAAAAAATTTAGTTCATTTGTTGCAAGTAATAAAAAGTTTATCCAAGTAAATATAATAGATTTATTAAGTTGTCATGCTAGGTTTGACTAACTTAATTCAAGTTAACAAATTTTGTTTGTTTTCTGGAGGTTGGAGCTCCATTCACTTTTTTCTGTGAAGCTAACTGGATCTATTTCACATGTAACATATTTAATGAAGGCTGATGTATTTCTATATGTGTATCTCCATGTGAACGGTTTCTGTGAACACTCAGGTAAATTAACAACCTGGAAGTTGCAGCTGCAGGATGCAACTGTACTGCATATTTGTCGAAACTATCACAATGTTGTGATTTTGGTATGAGGCAGATAATCAGTGAAAAGATCAAGCTCTTTAGATAAATGGTTTTCCTTTTACAGTAAGTTGTTTCTCTGCCATTAGCACATTCAGCAACAAATACATGGGGTTGACTGACAGCACTAAGCCCCGCCTCCTGGCTTTGATTGGTTGTTTTCGGTTGGAGCGGTGCATTTCCTTCGACGGCAATAGCAACTCAGGGAGGAGGAAGAGCTCAATCCTTTCACAAGTTACCTGTCTCATAACAAACTGTCGACATGGTGACACTTTATGTAAAAACTTTTTTTAAGAAGTTACATCCTCACTACTGACCTTTTTTCTTCCCTAATCAAGTTGAGTTGCTATTTCTACCAAATAATATTTCGAGAGGACTGCACAGTTGGACTGCTGCCTCGCAGCATTAAGGTCTGAGGTTTGAGTCCTGACCTGGTGTCTTTCTGCATGTTCGCATGTTATCTCTGTGTATGTGTGGGTTCTTCCCGTGTACTCTAACTTCCTCCCATAGTCCAAAAACATGCCTGATAGCATAATCTCTCTAAACTGTCCTTAGATTTGAGTGAATGAGTATGGTTGTTTGTTCTGTGTTGCCCTGGCGACCTGTCCAGGGTGGATCCCGCCTCTCGCCCAATGAGGTCATCATGACGTTAAAGGTTTTTAAAGGTGAATCAGAATCGGTGGAAATTGGTACCAAAAGGGAAAAGTTTTACAAAACTTGGACAATCAACCACAGATTTGTGATCCAATGAGAAGTTTAGTAGTTTTGTTTGACTCTTTCTCTCTAATGCTTTTTACCATCATGTCCATGCAATAGATATGAAGCTCAGCAGAGCATAGCATAAGCATGGGGAGCTATTGGTAATCGAATATTATTAGTTATGAAAGCATTTCTGTTAAAAGGCTGGCGGCAAAGCTTGAAGCCAAACCTTTTCACTAATATTCAGAAGACATTACAGTGAACCTGTAGCTGAACCCACGCTGCGAGTAGCTAAAGTCACACTGTGTTGGGTTTATTATAGAACCAGATGTGCCCTGAGGCTCTGTGACACAGTATGTGGTTTGATCAGTGGACCCCGACCTGGAGGTCAGGATTTATTGAATGGTTCACAGAATTTAAAAACAGAGGACAAAAAAAACAATCTTCCACTTATTTCTTAGGAATCCTGTTTTTCTCTCATGCAGATTCTAACTCCTTGCAACGTGAATGTTCAGATTCAATTAATAAATAGTCTGCATCGCCTTAAGAGTCAATGAGCTTCACTAGCTCTGAACAAAAGTCTTTAATCAACACAGAGTCAAAATTCTACACACAATTTTGACTCTGCAAACCTGTTATTGTGCAGGAATATGTCCATCCACACTAACGGGTTGTTGAATTCTTTTTGAAGCCATTAAGAAACTTCTTTTAAATTTCCACCTAGATATTTCATCGGTCATCTTGGTAAAATTAGTAGAGTTCATTTAAACTGATTGGTTTCCTGGAACTTTAAGCTCAAGTAACTTCCATAGGGTTGAGGTCTTGGCTATTATGGTGTATTTATTTACAGTAAAATCAGCTCTCATGTATGTTTGGGATAACTGTCAGCTGTGCTCACGTGTTAAATTATTGACAGCCATGTGAATCTCTACAGTAAAACAAGTCTGACCTCATCTTGTACTTAAAGAGTCTCGACCTAAAAAAGAGGCAACTACTCCAAACACACCTTCAAATACACACCTCCACGCTTTTCTGAGTTTGAAAACATTTCTCCGTCGCGCCGGTCATGCCAGCAGCACATGCTTTTTAAAGAACATTTAAATGTTCTAAATGAAAAGGAGCGCTTCCTTCTTTGATTTTCAATTTTGACTTCCAATAATTCACTTCTTGCTAAAGAGCCACTGGCAGTTGAAGAAAAATCCAGAGAAAAGTCGCACCGGGCTATAAGCCCCAAGGTTCAAAGCGTGGGGAAAAGGTAGCGGCTTATATACCAAAAAATACGGTAATTGGCGTATTTTAAAGGAAATTATGGTCCACCCATCATAACCAAAATAACAAGTCAGTGGATGCGCTGCAGTCACTCTAGTGTTGATTAGCAGCTAACAGAAAATCGCAGCTTTGTGGCGTCAGTACGGAATGGATTCAGAAGCAAGGCTCTGCTTCTTCATTGAATATTTTTTTTATTTTTTTGTTGATTGGTTGGAGTTTCCAGTCAGTCGTGCATCTGTTTCTGGAAGCAGACGCTTTCAGGGTTCACAACAGACAGTTGCCACAGGCTGATTACAACCGATTACAACAACATATTCACACAATATTATCACATATTTGGCCTTTTTTGGGATTATTAATCTCATACCATGCAGAGGGCAAAATTATCGTACGGCTACAATAATTATCATACGCCTGGCAACACTGCTGTGTATGCTTCAGTGTCACATGTGGTAATGCCACGCTGATATTTCACACTAACATTGCGTCATCTTCCACCACTGAAATGACAGGTAGATATAAATAAAAGCATGATGGAGGACTAGAATTAAATTAATTTGTCATTTTCCCCCCTGTGTTAACTCTGAGTAGGAGGTGATTCCTGAAAATTCCTCTGGTCATTGGTCGGAATTGACTTTTGCCGTGTGTCCCTCAAATATCACAGCAATCATCCTAAACGTGCGTCCCAAATGCTTTTATCGCCTCACACAGCTGACATGTTTCTCTCACCAGCGGCATGGCGGTTTGTCATTTGTTGGCAGGTGAATTTCAAAAGGTGACAAACCTTCTGCTGATTTACTGGAATTGTGTCTTTAAGAAAAGTGGGGACAAAATCTGCTTGCCCACGTTGACCAGAATGTGTTCCTTTGGCCATGGTGGTTCCCATGGCGACCAGTGCCACTGGCGCCTGGCACTTCCTCCAGACTGGCACTGGAGAGACACTTCCTTGCCCTGCTTTTCTTTCCTCCTTTTCATCCCTCCTTCCTCGGTCACTTCTGGCTCTGCTTCACTTCTCAATGGTTCTTGGAAAACGTTGAAGCTCACTGCTAATCTTCCCCTCCCTCTGTCTGAGTTTGTCTTTATCTTGACAGCCCCACTTCCTCTCTGCAGTATTTATCGCAGCATCTCTCTCTCTCTCTCTCTTTCACTCATTCTGTCTCTTTCTCTCTCTGTTTCTCTCTCTCCCCTTTCTCTGATTCAGCATCCCCGTGCTATTTTCTCTACCTCCATGCTTCCTCCTCATTCTGCTCTCTTCCTGTCTCTAAGCCTCTCAGCCCTTATCTCGCCCTTCTCTCTGCCCTTCCTGTGCTCTGTGAATTTCAAACTCTTCCTCCTCTTGTGTTCCACTCCAGTTTAATTCACAATAAAACAGGCCTGCATTTAAAGAGAGAATGTGAGCAAAAATATGGAAAAAAAAAAAACACAGAGAGAGCGAGAGAGTGTGTGTATGTGTGTGTACAGGACTTTTTCCCTATACCAATTCCTGCATTATTTCTAGCACAAGCACAGTCCATTTTCTTTCATTTTCCTCTCAGAGTATCTCAGCAGCAGTACTTGAGGCAAAAAAGCTGGCGAAGCTGCAATTTTCCTGATATGCATTTTGTTGAGCTGAATAAAGGGAACTTTTAGTGGAGATAAAGTAACGAGGCGGTCAGTGCTCTGGTTCCACAAACTAAAAGAAAACTTCTTCTCTTCTTTGTGTTGTTCTCTATCTGCTCTGTTTCCAAAATTTGGTGGTATGTGTGCGTGTGCGTGCGTGTGTGCGCGTGTGTGTGTGTGTGTATGAGAGCTCTGCTGGTCCAATCAATAAAAGCTTTACAGTGGTAATAGTTAAGACATCTTGCAGTTACAGGAGATGTCTTGGTGATATAACTCAATTGGAGGATGACTGATGGTTGAAGGAAACATTTAAGCAAATCACAATCAGCATGTTTGACAAATGACATCTCCTGTCTTTACGCCATTTCCCTGATCAAAGTCGAGGTAGGAAACACCCGCAGGCTTTAAGACGTGCCAAGTTTCTTTCTTGCAGTGCAGAAGAAATTGCAGATGGCAGATGGGAGCAGGTAGAGAAAGAAAAACAAAATATGTTGTAATTAGAGAGTTGGATTGCATGGAAAATTAGTTATTTTTATTTCACCAGGTTTTAGAATAGAATAGTTAAGGGGGACGTGCATATTCATACAAATATAAAAAAAACATCTATATCTATAAAAATAAGAATCAAAGACTGAACAGTAAGAAATAAATTAATACATATGTAATGAAACTCTTTTTTTTTTTTTTTTTTTTACTAAAAAACAAACTCAGGTTGAACGTACTCTCCATCTGAACAAAGTAATAGTTAACTAAAACTAAGAAAATAACTAAAACTGAAATTGAGAGTTTTGTTACCTGAAATGAATAAAAACACAATAAATAACTAGAACTACGTCCAGTTCAAACATACTGAAATGATACATATAATATCCTTTGTTCTCATGTTTATGGATCTATTCATTAGTCTTGTAAACTGATGTGATTTTTTTTCCCCACACAAGCGGTTTACATCAGCTCTCAGGAAATGAATGTTGTCCATATTCCCCCTGGCGGGGCTTAAACTAGTCCGCTAAAAGGCGACAGCAAAAGTTATGAGAAAACTTCAGAGTCAGTTCATTATTTTTAAATTGTATCTTCTGTTGAGTACTCATTACCCGATCGATCTATACATAATCACAGTGCAATACTTTGGTTAGGTGCAGAATTCAAACGGGTCAAATTATGAAAAAACAACAACAAATAACCTACTGTAACTAATTAAATCTAAAACTAAACAATACTTAACCAATGATAACTAGTTATAAAGATTTATTGAGTTTGCTTTAAAGCAGTCGTCATTCGAAAGTCTTACAGTTTCTGAAAGGAAGGACCTGTTGTAACGCTCCTTTGTGCACCAAGGATGCAGGAAAAATGTCTGATTTTGAAATGCATTGTTTCTTCCTTGCTTTTTACGGATGACACTGTTTGGTTAGCGTTATCGAAAAGTCAGTCACACCTCCTTTGTCCTTCAATCCCAATGTGGCTATTTGTAAGCTCACATGTGGGGAGGAATTATCTTCTGAAAGAGGTGAGTGTTAGCTTGAGTCCTTAAGAAAAGACAGAAAGCCTAACATGGGAAGCCCAGAGATTATACACCAAAATGTGATGGTTACAACATGGTGCTATTGCTGTTCCAATGGACCACTTGACTGATATATCCCATTAATTGAGTCTGACTCCATGAGAGCAGAACAGAGATGGGCCTGAAGCCACCCAGGTGGAGCCGTTCCATTTATTCTCTGTGGCATGAAGTGAATCCCACATGGAGACGACAAAGACGTGACATGTGGCCAGAGAGACAAGAGGGAACCAAGAAGAGGTCAGCATTCAGATGAATGAATCATAGCCCCGAAGCAGCAGAGTCACTATTCAGGTTTGACATCTATTGTGCATTTAACAGATACATTTGAACAGCAATTTTTACAGGATGTCAGTTTGTGGCAGAACTGAATAGCAAGCTGTACAATTCATTTAGACAGCTGAAATGCACTAAGATGGCTTCAGTTCACTAGATCCATCAGTTTACAGATAATGTGTTTTGTATCATTTTTCTTGTTTTTGTTGTAGTCATTAGAGGCTCTTCAAAATATGACGCAGACATTAAATAATGCTCACAAATAATTTGACTTCAAATTTTGATCTGTTGTTTTTGTCAACTAAGTGGTTGTATTAGATTATTCAATTTGTATTTTATTTGTAACGATTGAAAGAAGAATAGTCAACACAACCATGAGGTTGTGATATAAAGCAGTGACACTATGATGGGAAATACCAGTAGAGTCTAACAAGAACATTGGTGCAAAAATCATCCCAATTTTTTTGTACTGGTGCATTCCTAATGTACATGCTGTATATATGTCCAGGTATGTGTATCTCTGAACAACCTTTAACTAGACATTTTTTCACAGAGCAAAGGTTCTTTAAAAGTAAAGTTTGAGATTTCCAAAAATGTTTCCCTCAGGCTGTTTGTCCTACAACCACGACGCTCAGGCCTGCATCTCAGTCAGCATCTCTTTCCCCGTTCATCAGCACTCTTTCCGGCATCGCCATGCAGCCTCTACCACACACACCCACAGACAAACACACAAACGTAGCCATGTAAAACAGAAAGAAAGGGCTGCACACACAACTGCTCACAGAGGCATAAAAAACACACAAAGCCACATAAACGAAGAGGTTACACCAAACCTAAACTAAGTTCATAGTCCTAAACTCAACCCCAAAAACAGCACTTTTGTTTTTGAGGCCCCATAATAAGAAGTGGGTCAGCACAGTATAGTATTTGTTAGAAAAATGGTCCTTACAAGGTGAGAAATGCTAAAATCCACACACACACACATTGCATTTTTACCCATATTAAGACTTTGCATAGACTTCCATTCATTTTATTAACTGCATTTATGCCTAAGCCAGACATTTCCCCTAAACATTACTAGTCTATATCTAACCCAAACAGCAACCAAACTTTCACACCTTTCTGCTAAACTCAACTCCAGACCGGGGGTCCACTATGTTAGGGCTGGCTTTGGTCCCCAGGAGGCTCATTGGTCTTCAGAAGGACAGTAAATATACCAGAAATGGTCTTAAATAGGACTGTTAAACAAGTATACACACATCAAACTGAGGACTTTCTATTGACTTCCATTCATTTTATGCCTAACCCAGGCATTTTCCCTAACCCTAACCAATGCTAGTCTATTCCTAGCCCAACAACACAAACACACACACGAACACCCCCACACACTCCATTTTCTTCCCATCTTTAGTAACCGACTCTGAAGAATATCTGGACCATGAAGACTTTGCAAGAATTGACTAGTACAATGCTAGAAGTGGTTTCTTGTATCAATATGTTCTATTTTATTGGGGAAAAAATAGAACAAAAAACTTAAATGTTTCCTATATGATGCTCATGAATTATGTTTAAACAATGAATTATTATGAATCATCATGTACACAACGTTCACTGAAGAGTCACGTAAAAGCAATTTTTCTAAACCTACCAGTTTTCTTATTCATACATATCAGCACAAAATCTTTAGTAAGAACATTTTTTCCCAGCACTTAGTCGGATGATTTCCTGTTCCTCATTCCTGAACTACCAGCCGTAGAAAGATCTTTTGATGTTGTTTTTCAGCTTTATGTTCAATGAAATGAAGTTGCACCAGCGAGCATAGGTTATGTCAAATCTGTTGACTTACAAAGTGAAACTCTGCTCAACTCATCCCAATTTTGTTCTTCTTCAGTCAAGAAAACCCAGTTTCCTTCTAAGACCGTTTAAGATCTGCTTCCAACGATCTCAGCGCTTTGATAAGACATTCTAGTTATTAGTGGGAAATAACTAGAATGTCTCCAGGCTAAATCCAGTAATAACTTAAAGCTATAAAGCAATACCAGAGAAGGTCTTGTTTTATTAAGCAAAACTAAATTTCATATAGTTACAGTGGATGTAAAATGCCTACACAGCTTGGCTGGAGTAATGGGGTTTGTGTTAAATCAGTAAGTTAAGTCTGCTGCTGTACATTGTGGTGAGAAAATTTCCTTCCTGGGATTTACAAAGTCTATCTATGAGACAGATATTCTGGATAATTCAACAGAAATGGGCAAATCAAAAAAAAAAGAAAAATAGTGGTTAAATATCCACCCTTAAACTACTACCTTGTTAAACTTAATATAATTTCAGCCTTCAGAGCTCTTTACTCAGATATACAATTATTAGTATTGTGAATCTAATGATGTTGAAATAAAGTATAACTGTCCAAGTAGGGCTTTCTTCACATTTCATTAAAGTCATGGTTTGCTGAGGGATTAAAAAGGAGCAAAAGCATTTTTTTCCCCAAAGGTCATTAAAAGGTTACAAAAAATCCAAAGGTTGCAATAACTGGGGAAAAAAAAATATATATATATATATATATATAGAGAGAGAGAGAGAGACAGAGAGAGAGAGAGAGAGAGAGAGAGATCTAAAAACCTAGCCCTAACCCTGTTTCTCTGCTTATTTCAAGAGAGAAACAGTTTATGGTTTCAATTTCAAGTTTGGTAAAACATAGCATCATAGAGTGGAGTTGTTTTCAAAGTGGATGGACTCATAAATATTTCTAAACATCTGTTGTTTTGATGGTAAGCTCTTCTAAACCAAACCTTGAAGACCAGCTGACTGGTGTTTGGAACTGGCTGAGTTCATCCACATTACATGAAATCCAGTTCCATCTGAAGAGAAGTTAGAAAGCCGAAGAAGAAAGATTTCGGTTTTCAGTATCAGAGTAAGTCAATGTTTCAAAACTGACTAAAAGTGGCTTCATGAGAGTAAAATTACAGTTTTGTCATGGCCTAAAATTAAATCTGTCAGGAAATCAGTCGAGTCACTTGAAAATGGCCTAGGACCAGATATATGCACACAATCTGAGTCAGAGAATTTTCTATAAAGCAGCAGGGCAAATACTAATAAGATTTGGAATGCGGGGGACTCCAAGTGAAGAAGAATCAAAGCTGAAAACCTGGAACAAAACATGATTTAACAAAGCTTTAGCTTATGGGATTTGTTCATATTTGTTTGAAGTGAGGTTTTGTTGAGTTATTAAACAGAGGGTGAGTTACACACCCTCTGTTTACCAGGTCAGTTACTTACCTAGTAAGTAACCAGGTAATGGTAACTTCTACCACTACCTGTGGTACAAGTTGACATCGTGAGCTTGTAAAAAGAAGCATCGTTGGATGGAAATTAAAAAGAAAAGAAAAAAACTTATTAGTCTGACATTTAGTAAACAGGTAGAATTTTGATCACAACTGAATCGAAACATGTAAAAATTATTCTGATTTAATGTCAGAAAAAGAAACAAACAATTAGCTGTCTTTACAGTGCATGATAATATTTGGTGTCATTTGTATGTCTGCTGCTGCCCAAAATCCAAGCAATTAAAAGCTGGCTTTTTGACACGTTTGGCAATTTAAAATCCTTAACTAAAGTCAGCCGGAGTCAAAAACACAAGACAGCCACCAGCAGCATTAAGGACAATTTAAAGAGATTCGTCAACTTACTCTTAACTCTACTAGACAGGACTGCCAGGACTGCCGTGTGTTCTTTGCATTTAGTCTGTGGGCTTCGAAAAATATGGAAGAACAGTTACAAGATGCAGCAAATCCATCAGAAAACATTTAGAGATCCAGAAACCACCTCAGGCTCCCACACAACTCAGTCGATATCTGAGAGCACCACAGGCCAGACTCTGCTCTCATACCCCACTTCTAAATCATATAGAGAACAGATAAGAAACACAAGACTCAGTGTAAAGCAGCTGCTGGAGGTGCAAAAAGATTATAGTGGATGGACGACTGCGCCTGTTCCTGACAGCACACACAGCTGATTTCCAACAGACGAACCAGAATTCAGCAGTGTTACTATGATGGAGAGATAAACATTAAGCATTCCATAAACTATATGCTTATTTCAAGAGAAAAAAAACCACGTGGAGGAACAGAGGCGTCTCCTCCTCACAGACGCAAAAAACAATGACTGATTTCACCGTTCGCAGACATTCAAACACATTAAGCTCTGAGGAAGATGAATCAGAGCCTGGATCAGCCGAATGGCAGGCAGATGCAGAGCAGCAGATCACTTGTAGAGGAGAAAAAAATAAGGGCAGGCAAAAAAATAAAAAATAAAAAATCCAATTCCAGAAAAACGCAAATTTCAAAAAGCAGCTCACGACGGCACAAAAAAATCGATTCGTAACAGGAACTGCTGGTGTGAGGTGTCGAGGGAAAAGGATTAGAAAGAAGGAAGAAAGTTAGGAAGGAAGGAAGAAACTAAACGAATGAGGGGCAGCAGAGTGAGTTATATTTTTTGTCTGCGCTGTTGACCATTTGCCAGAGCCTTATTGCAAAATTTAGCCAAAGAGTTATCAATTTCTCCTTGAAACAAAGAGAGCTGGCTCTAAGCTGAATACTAATAGGAGCCCGAGGCGTTCCAAATCACTTTGAAAAGGGCAGAGCAACTCTGTCCAAAAGGAAGGCAGAGAGAATGGAGGTGTGGAGAAGCAGATTAAGAGAGAGGACTGCAGGACGGAAACCCTTTAGTGTTTGAGACCAAGTTTAGACCTCTGCACACCAAATCCTTATTTGCTGAACACAGTTCAGCATATTTTCTCTAGTAACATTAAAAAGATTCCAAATGTTTGGCATTTTATGACCACATGTTAATGAGAAGAAAATAGAGTTGCAAAACAGGAATAAGTAGTTTTATATGTAAATTCTGATTCTTGTGTTGCCAGCATGCAACAGTAAAATACAGAGCTATAAAACAACGCAATAAAAAACGAAAATCTATGAGGAGAAAAACTATTTTTACAACACTCTATATTTCATGTTGTTTTATGTTGCACGCTTTTGCATCAATTAGCTTAAGCCATAGTTCGCTAAGAAAAAGGACCTCACTCTTCAAAGGTCGCAGTCAGGAGAAGGATACAAATAAATTTGCTTTATTTTATATAAAACAAGTAAGCCAAAGCGCTTAGAGGGATTGTATTTAAAAATCCTCATCAAACCTTTGAAAGTGAAGTCCTTACATTTTAAAATAATTGTCTGCAGCTGCATGTCTGTTGACCATGTAATTCCACAATGTGACATTTCAAATCTAAGTTTGCTTAATGGAAACATGACAATTTAAAAAAAAAAAAAAAGTTTTTCGATAAGTTTTGGCGCTACATCCAGATGGCTGTATCGAAATTGATTTATGTCGCAAAACTGCAATGGAAGCAACTTTTTCGCATCATTTTAGTCACATGATCTAAAGCTGTTAGTTTTGGCACAAGCAATGAAGAAGAAGACGACGACAGGGAGTAGAAGGACGATGATGGTGTGTCATGTTTTTTAACCCATGAACAAACTTATTCAAATGTGATTTTAATAGCAATATTCTGTTTTTTCATCATTGGTAGAACAAAGTTTTGCACACGTTTGTAATGGAAACGCAGGCATAGTTCTAGTTCTCTCACAAGACCACTAGACCAGGCATGAGAAGTTTTGCTTCAAGTCAGCACATTGTGAAAGTGACTCAGGTTGTGCCGCCATGTCACCGCTCTCTGGATCAATAAAGATTTTAAAACGAGCATGACTGCGGCAGTAATGCAACTGGACATGATTGAAACTCAACGCCTCTGGTCAACACGGACGCAGGAGTTCCCACACGAAAGTGACGGATCACTGACACAAAACGTCAATCAAATTTCACATGCGCCGTTCTCAGAGAAAAGAATCGCACACATGCACACACACGCACACACAAGTAAACAGAGACTGGATGAGCGGAGGGAGCATCGGTGGTGGGTTTGACATATGAGCCAGAACCATGGGGGTTCCCTGCTTGACACGAAAACATGCCAATGTAATGTTATATCTCTCTGTCTTCTCCTAAAACACACTCACCCACACACACACACACACACACACGCACACACACACACACACAGTCAGCATGTACCCCCTGGGGTGCAGCAAAAGTAGTTTTTGATTTGCATACCACATCCACATTTTTAGAATCATGAGTGTTTGTTGGGTCGTCCCAGCTGGTAGGGAGGAAAACCGGCGCCGCGCTTAGGTGATGTCCATGGGGACTCTCTCCATTGGTCTCCCTTGGTATATACAGGTATATGTATTTCTGTATATACCAGAAATACATACACAGGTATATATATTTCTGTATATACCTGTTTATATGTGAGGATACAGGTAGAAACTTGCTCACGCACCAACATGCATACATGCACACAGTTCCCACACATGACTGACGGACTGAATGACTGACTTACTGCTGCTCTGAGAAGCCTCACAGTCTGGAATCCCCGAGGTGGCAGACGGTTATAATTATCGCTCTGCTTCCTCACACACTGATGCACATAGGAGCACACACACTCATCGGTACCAGTTTTGAATGGCATCCACTTCAAATCAAGTCCTGTGCACCAGTTTGGAGTAAATAAGAGGAAAGATGCTCTCTGGAAGTCTGGTGTTCCCTTGCTTGCACAAAAGGATGTTGACTTCCAGTTTTTACCTTCTGTTATCACTTTTTTGAGTCATAAATGATTCATAAATAATGTTTCAGAGCTACATGGGGCTTGTGTTTTCTCTTGCTCTGTCATTGAAACTCTGCTGAGAGGATTGCTTGTGTAGTCAAGATGCACCTTGACATTATCTGGATATTAGAAACTGGCTCAATTTAAAAGGTTGATAAGCTGTTGGTGATCCGACTGTCAGAAGCTCAAAACCCAAACCGATTTCCAGTCAATGAACGTACCCTACTAGGTGCAACCAGGTAACAGCAACACTCTTTAGTTGAGAATTTGTTACTGTTAGCTAAATTCATTTTAAGCAAGGAGTTTAAAAGGAAGGTAGCCTGGTCATTGCCAGAATAATAATGGCAATTTTTTGTCAAAAGTGATATTTTTGGCAACAAAATGGGACAATTTTAATCATTATTGATTTATTTTTACAAAAATCGCTTTTGGCAAAAAATGTCTATTTTAGGAAGATGATGATGTACAATACTGCTTGATTCTCATCTCCCTTCATTGCTCTGTCTTTGATTTCGCCAGTTGAGCTTGATTTCTCAGGATGAATTTCATCCTGGCCCATTAGCGAACAGAGGGAAGAGGTATGAACGATGACTTTGATTTTATGTACTGCTTTAGAATTTTAGTCTGCCTATGTTGGGTTGCAGTTTGGCAATGGCAGCGGAGGAATTGAACGAAGCCATTCAGTGGGTGTTAGCCGTTAGTCACTCTTCTGAATATTGAGTGGTGAAAGATGTCGTGACCCTGCCAATTAACAGCCATCTCATTTGGTTTTGGATTTCTCTCTTCGGATGGAGTGTGGTTGGTTCCGGTTGGGTTGGTTCCTTCATGATCGAGCTGGAGCATTATGTCACAGCCAAGCATTAGTGATTGGTTAAAATCAAATCCAATCACTTCAAGCATCTACAGTATCCAGGGAGCAATCGTTTCTCAACAGCCGAGGGTCCAGACACTGTGGGCGAAGCAAAGCGTAGAACGAGAAGCTGGTTCTTACCAGGCTAGAAGGACGGCAGAGAAAACTCAGAAATAAGAAGAGCTTTCCTAAGACAGATTGAGACCTGATGAAGTTTGATTCAATCTGCAAAGCACCTTTAGTTACTGCATTGCAGGTTTGGCATTTTGGTGAAAGCACTGTGGAGTCCTCAGACTTGATGAAGCACTTTAGGTTCATAAACTGAGAACAGTTGGATTTAGTTTGGTTAAAAAAAACAAAAGCAAGACAGGTTTCTTTAAAAACTAAGGATAAAATACTTAACTTCCACTTCGTCAGATGCTTTTTGCTTTTGTTATTATAATTGTAAACTTCTTTCTTTAGTTAAAAGTCTGCTGGTTTTTTTCTACTATGCCACTACAAAACTAGAGCTAAGTCTTAAAGCTGAGTAAAGTACTGAGTGGAACAGAAACAACTATATATTTTACAATAGATGTGACAGAGACTAAGGACATGTTATTTCAGAAAAAAATAATGAAATTGATGCCTAAGCACGCACCTATCAGCGCCACGGCAACCAGCCATCCGACCGCACATGCAGAGGGAGAATGAGCGAGGAGAACCCTCGCTGTGAGGGCTCACACTGCGCTCTCAACTTGTATAGTATGCTGCACAAACAAACAGTAATGTATGTAAATGCATGGGTGAAGTAATTCACTATGAGAAGTCACTCTTCATTTGAACATAATGGCTTGTGTAATGACTAGATTAGCCTCCAGAGAGGCTTTATTTACAGTGCTTAAAAATGAACTAAGGACAGAGGCAAGCTAAAGTCATTATCGACGTACAATCAGCTAACTGCATGCTAATAGCTGCCAGACACTATGTAGGCAAACATGTTAACTCATACACTAGCTCTATGGCAAACGGATTCTTTAAACTCCACACCAGTTCAAACCAACTCACTCTGCCTCTTCTAAGTATGCAAGTGAAAAGCTTAATCTCCGCAAAAGGTTTCAAGATAGTCAATATCTGCAAGGCTACTTTTATTTTGTTTACGTTAGTTGCTATAGTTAAGCTACTCCATCTACTCCACTGAAATGTTTCTCAGTTTTATAGATGAGGTTCATAATAAGTATCACAGCTCAACCTGTGAAGACCATAAAGCAATAAAGATGAACAAATAGGGTAAAAGAGGAGTGATTAGTGGGGTCAATAACACTTGTGAGTGAACTGTGAAATTCTTTTTATAAGATTTACTTTATATTGAAGAGATGCTGGTTGAACTGACTTCCTTGCTCTGATATTAACTCTGATGTAGCTTTGGGTCTGTGTACTAAGATTCATCAGAGATCCAGAATTTATAATGAAAGACCGTTATAATGGCATAGATCAGCTGAAAGCTCACTTGTGCGTTAGAATGGTTCAGTCAAAGATTAATTACAAATCTGTAGGAAGACTAAAAAAAAGTTACTTTTTTCAAGGAATGAGATTGAGCAAAAAAAAAAAAAAAAAAAAAAAGATTTGCCTGGATACTAAAACTTCAGTAATGCACTAAGTGTGTGTGCCTGTTAACAGTTTTGGTTTGATCTAATTGTTTTGAGCGAACATTTAAAATGTCATAGAAAAAAAAAAAAAAAGAAGGTGAATTAGACAGTTTTCCCCTCTGAGCTGGAGGTTTGGATCCATCCCAGCCAAGAGTCTCTCTCTCCAGCCTGGCAGTCCTCCCCTCCATGCTTCAGGTTTGGATTTATACTTTTTCCAAGACTTTCACTGCCATCCAGACAGTACAACTCAAATGCTAATCCAAGCCCACAGTCCTCTCACACTGGAGACTTTTTTCAAGTCTTGTTCGCCTGGTAAGGCACTGACCACCACCAGTGGACGGGAGCATTCTGCCACTCTGGTTCCAGCCACTGCAGGCTAACAGTTCTCGCACTTCATCCGCCTCTGTGATTGTGTCCTTGGGTAAGCCATTTCACCAGCCCTGCCTGCTGCTGGTGGTGGTCAGAGTGTGCCAGGACAACTGGCACACTCTGACAGTAGCTTACCACCAAACAGTAGCTTACCACCATCAGTGAGTTAATGAGGGAATGACTGAATGTAGTGTAAAAGACTTTGGGCTCCTCTGGACTTGATAAGGTGCAGGCCATTTACTCTTTTTTCTTTGGAAAAGCCAACCCTCTCTCAAACAAGTGTAAACACGTTTTTGGAAAAACTGAGGAAATAATTTTGAATTTTGACTCTTCCATCAACCTCTAATGCAATATTTAAAAATGTGCACAAAAAAAAATGTCAATGGAAACACGGCTAATGACTACTACAGATTTAACATGTCACGCTGAATGAAGTGTGCTACAGCAAAAAAAAAAAAAAAACTACGTACATGTATGTGTATGTGCATATATGTATGTGGCAAAATGGGAAAAACGTGAACGGCTATTAACAAATTGCACTACATGTGTGCACATTCACCCATCGTTCTGTCTCCTACAGTGGACCAGAGCCTCTCTGACTGGCATTTCTGTTCTTCAGATGAAAACAGCGGACCACCCAGAACTTTCAGAATAGAAGTGCCGACCTCGGAGGCTGATGGATGAAGCTTATTCACATCGAGCCTTCAACACCTTCAGTTCTTCTCCACGCCAACAGAAATACACACACACACACACACGCACGTGCACACATTCAATAGTCAATACAAGCTGTCCACAATCTTCTAAGACAAATGGACAGACTTCAAACACATACATACACAATCTTCCAAAAAGATGTGGGAGTGGGAGTGAGGGAGGGGGGAGACAGTCGATAGAGACAGAGACCTAACTTCAGCTCTCTTTCTCTGCACACCCACACCCCTCCCTCTCCTTTCTGCAAAACAAATGCACAATCCTCATCTAGAGAGAAATGCTCAGTGTCAGGGTGACGGCTCCATTTACTCCTGTGGGGGATCATTTGGGTCCATTCAGGGCCTGTTTGCGTGCGTGTGTGTGTGTGTGTGTGTGCGTGTGTGTGAAAGTGTGTATGTGTGTTGGGAAGGGGTGCAAGGAATGAAAGGCATGGGATGCTGTCAAATAGCCCTCCCCTGCTTTTAATGCCCCAGCTGCATCATTACCTAGCACACACACTGGGCCTAAATAGACTTAGGGAGGAAGAGGAGGAGGATGACAGACAAGTCTATCAAACTAAGCATAACAGGGACGGCGGTGGGAGCGGGGGCTTATTACCTAGTGTACACTGCTGGTGGGTGGAACGGGTTGGTGGAAGTGAAAGGAAAACGTACGAGGAGGAGAAGGAGGCGGAGCTGGAGGGAACAGAAAAGCTGCTAACTACAGTGCAAGGCATTTTAGTGAGCTTTCCTCTCATTGTGGCTTTGGTGCTACTCAGAGTCGACAGGGAGGTTTTACAGCAGCTCCTTGTCAACAGTAGTGGAAGGCCACTCTTGCTCTAAAGTGTGTGTGTGTGTGTGTGTGTGTGTGTGTGTGTGAGAGAGAGAGAGATAGGGAGCGCTGAGGGCAGGACCCAAACGGCCACACAAGGCAGATGTGTGTGGTGGTGACGTGTGAGGGAGAAACATCAGTTGTTGCCCGGTGGCACTCATGCTGTATTACATCAGGTCTAAAACAGGAAGACGCATTCAGGCACCATGGAGCGGATAAGATGATACGCTTTCGGTGGAACTGAGCAAAGGGAATTTAAGGTACTTTGACCATAACGTGGCTGTTGGGACAGACAGGAGCTGCATTTCCATTAACCATAAATTGCACAAATTGAACATGCCAATTAAAAGAAAAACTACTTTTTTGATAAATAGCAGGAAGAAGCGAAATCTAGCTTTATATGTGTTACTATGAATTAGCACAAAACATAGAGAGAATAATTAGTTAGAAGAGGAACGACCTGACTTTACTGGTGCATGATGTGGACTGGATGTACTTAGTGCATCCCTTTCTGCATGGACATATTTAAAGAGAACATTTTGTACACGTATTGTCAGTAAATGCTAAATGCGTTACAATCTAATCTCAACTGAATCAGTCACATTTATTACAATTTGATTCTAGTTATCAAGCAATACAGTCACAGTCGGGTTATTGTTTAAATAAGTAAAACAATATTCATCAATTTCTAGTGGTTAACTTGTAGCAATCCCTCACGCTGGGCATGCATGTGGCGACAGTGGAGAGAAAAACCTGCCTTTCACAGAAAGAAACCTTCAGTAGAATGAGTGTGAAAGAGCATTCGCCACGAGAAACTGTGGGGTTGAGAGTGGAACATAAACACACACAGCAAACAAAGTTTATGTCTTCAAGACATAGCTAATTGTCTGGATTCATCAAGGTTTATGGATTAATATATATAAGTCAGCGGTGAGGTTGCCGCTGCCGGCATAGAATAATCACTCTAACTCTATCAAACTTGGACATGTAAATATTAATTTCATTTCATTAATTTCCCGGATGAGGCTCAGCTCATTGCTACCTCACTGGCTTCGCTTTCAAGCATTTGAATGGGGAAATGCAAAAATTCAACAATTTTGAAGAAAAAATAATCAGAATTGGTTAAGCTAAATGAAAAATAAATACTTCATAGTACAAACCAAAGGGGGAAAACAGCAATATAAATGATTTTATCATTGTATATTATTTTTCCATGATCCTCCCCTGACAACACATAACTGATATAAGTGTCATCAGCATAACAGGAGACATTTATCCACTGCAGTCTGGTAATTCCAACAAGTGGAAGCATTTATAAATGGAGAATTAGCCTAAGCACTGAACCTTGGAATACTTCACAAGTAACCATGGAGTGTGAAGACGACATGTCATGAAGAAAATGGAACCACTTGGCCAAATAAGATTCAAACACACCTACTGCTGTTCCCTTGATCCCCAGCACCGCCTGCTGTTTAAAACTGTAATTAAGACAGAGATGGAAGGATGTCTGTGCAAGGATACCAAGGTAGCTTAAGTTATTTGTGTTGTTAAACTGTTTTGTTACAATACTCCCCCAAAACAACCACTCTTTAAAACCATTTAAGAACAGGATCCTGCTCCAGCTCAGGTTCGGCAATGGAGCCCACTTTGATGGAAACGTCCTGGTTACCCACCAGCTGTTTTGCCTCTCTCATTATTTCCGTGAATCCACTGTGGCATCGCCTCCAAATTTAATCATCAAGTTTTTCATATCTATGAGTGCAAAGTGCTTTGTTAGCGGTGTAAACAGCTAACAGAGCTCAGCATGACGGAGTGACAGGTGTCTTCTCCAAAGAGAGCCGACTGTCAGCGCTCTCAGTCAGGAGGCGTCCAGTGGCCAAACCAAGCTGGAGTTATTTCTCTATTTGTCTCAGAAAGTGATGATATTTTCTGGCCTGTGGCTATAGAATCCTCAGCAGAAATGTAAGAGTAGCTTTTTTCAGATGTCTTATTTTTCTGCAGTCAAATAAGTAGTTTTTCGTTTTATATTTTCATGGAAAACTATGTGGATACACCAAGTATGTTTGCTGAGGTCACTGCCATTCTGAATGGTGAACTTTGTTTCCACTTTTAATTATCTGGAGACTGCGCTCTCTGCTGCACTCATCATAAACATTTTTCTTGTTTTTTTCCCTCTATCCAGAAATGATCTCCATCCAGCTGGAAGTAACACAATTAAACAAAGACACTGACAGTTAGACGACTGATTTCATTAAGGTCAATGATGTAAGCAAAGAACATATTACATCATTGGCTAAGTTTTTTTTTTGTTTGTTTGTTTTTTTTACATACAGCATCTTAATTAAATTGGACCAAATGAAATTTGGCTGGAGTTACTCTAAAAGTTTTGAGAACATTTTGGTTGATAAGCTTTTTGTGTTTTTGTTTTGAAGCTTCAAAAACATTGCAAATGTGCACAAATTGTTTGTCTATATTCCGATAATATCTGAAAATCACAATTTTCCAATTATGGTGTTTCTATTAAATAGAAAATGAAATTAAAATCGCACATCAATAATCTTGTCCTTGCAATAAGTGCAGTCGGCTACATCAAATATATTCATAATTCATCCATGAAGATGGAGCTCATCATCTATCAGCCTATCAGAGGAGACGTCGGCGTCTAATTCAGGCGTCGGAGCAGCAAGCCCCGCCTACTTGGGAGCGGCTATGTAAGCGCTGTTTTGGGAAAATTGCAGTCAGCAATTCAACAGAAGAACTTTGGATTCAACATGTTGGAATGGCACAACGTTTTATGAACTGTGCTGCTGTGAGAGTTCTGGTGGAGAAAAAACCCCCATCATCCTCCTACCACTTCCTGTCGTCTTCTTTGTCTTTTCCACCAGTAGTAATGTAAAAAAATTTTAAAAAAGAAATGCAAAAAAAGTGTTTCCATTAATTATTGAGGAGGGCGCTTTAGTGTAGATTCTCCCTCAACCAGTACATGACAATGTTGGGAGTTTTAGTTAAAGACAACTGGAGTTCTCTTGAAGATGTTTGACCTTCCATCAAAGAGGCTTCTTAAGATCTGAAACTTTGGAAGTATCAGAACGACAGACAGATGATTTGAGAAGTGTACAAAGTCATGTATGTGTAACATAAAAAAAACAACCTTGAACAGGTTTCATCTACCTAACACCTACTTGCAACTTTGAGACAAGGTTTTCCTTCACTTTCACAATTACGCACGGCTTTCTTTTGGCATATCATATAGAACCCCAACAAAATACACAAAGGTTTGTGGTTAAAGCACGACCAAGTGTGAAAAAAAGTTTGAATACTTTTGCAGTAACATGAAATCAGAAATTCCTAAAGAAAACCACGTCATCTTTTCCAAACGGCAGTTTATTGGTGCTGGACGTGTGAGTTCTGCTTTTGACAGCAGAATTGCATTTTTTCACCTTGGAAACAAAAATAAAAAGACATGAAGTCATACTCAAGATAATTTCTCTGAACCATATATGATGATTCACGCTGTCAACACTGAGGCTAAGTGTTCTAGCACTGAAACTCCAGGATATCAACAACAGTCTCAAAGACTGAGGTCTGACAGCCAATGTTTGAAATGTTACCAATGTAAGGAGCAAATGGTGTCAATGTTGACACCATTTGTCAACATTACTTTAGACCCCTATCTTATCCCCTTCTGGGAAAAGCTTTGGCACTCATATTACAGTAACTAAATTAAAATAATAGTAGTTTTTTTTTTTGACTAATGTTCAGAGAGTACCATCTCTGACAAGTGGTACTTGTCAGAGATGCTTGGATTAAGACTCACATAACATGAGAAACTCATGAACTGTGTTTTTTTTATTCTCAAGAATTCCAACTTGATTTAGGAAAATGAAACAGAAATCAAGACATTCAAGCGCTCCTGTATGACCTGCTGCATTTAAGCTATAGTCATAAAGTGATCTTAATGACAATTGCTTCATTTTCTTTGTTTTCAATATATCTGAAGGAAGAACATTCCAAGGTCATGTTAAACTTCTCTTCATGTTGTATGGGTTATTATGCAGAGTCCCTACAAGTTATAGAAAAAATACTTTTGAAGACCATCTTAAGACCGTCGTGTACAATGCAAAATAAGAAGGTAACTAAAACATGTAAGCAAACAGAATAAGAAATATAACTTTTTACAAGCTGATTCATTTAGATCTATAAGTTATCTTGATTCAATGCTATAAAAAAATTCTATTCACAGTAGGGGGACGGGATAAAACGTATTTTTAAAGTCTGAGTAGCAGACATGGATGATTCTGAATCTATTACCAAATGCTAAAATTTTATCATTTTAATTAACCTGATTTTGAGGAATGCAAAAGGGTGGAACTCGGAGGAGCCTAATCGTTCCACATGGACAGATGATGTTGAACAAACAACAGTCTTAAACGCACTGACCCCCACCTCCTCTGCACCAATGGGTAAGTGAATTAGACGAAAAACAACATCATATGCAGACTGTGCAAAACAAATGTGAAATATTCAAAAAATGGCAATGATCAGGAGTTACATGACACATTTCCACCTGGAAGCACAAGAAAAGCTGCTGATCATAACAGCCACCAACAATTGGACCACGAAGCAAGTAAAGACAAAGTTCCACCCTAATGAACAAAAGGTGAAGGTAATTAGTATTGAAGTGACTGAAGAGCTGGATCAACCTCTTGGTACAGTACTTGGCTAGTTAAAGTCTCACTTAAAACAACAGGGATTTCTTCATGTCAATAGGTCAGCTTTGATCTGGGCTTTCAAACATGAGGGGACATCTCAAGGTTCCAGCTTGTGGCCCCTCTCATTTAATATCCACAGGCCCCTGCTAGCTCAGATTACAGCAAATAATAAGGTAAGTTACCATAACTATGGGGATCATACACAACTGTATATTACAATGTCAACAGGTGACTATTGCCCATTCAAGTATTGAGCTGACGGATGGAAGTGCCAAAGCTTTTTCCAGTCGAGTTTAAAACAAAACTGAAGTTATTAATTTTGGACCTACAGAGGAGCAATCAGCCTGGAGTCTTTCTCCATGCAGAAAGACTCCAGGCTGGGTTTCGAACCATGGACCTCTTTGCTGCAAGGCGACCATGCTACCAAGTGAATCACTATCCAGTTGTGTTTGAGGTCACACATTAATCCATAAATCGCACTGTAACCTTCTGAATTGTGATCAAATCAAATTGTGAAATGTTTAAAAAAAAACAGGCAGGAATCTTCACTGATTTTAGTCGATCAGGTTGCATGCAACATTTCAGCTACACGTCAGTTCAAAGTGTTTTACATCACGAAAATTTAAAAAACATCACAAACACATCATACAGTCAACAGCTGCGAAAAGCAATAACAGACACTGTCAAGTGTCATTATAGTCAGGTACTGAAACATCTGTTGAATACGCACTTATTCATGACAATGGAGCGGGTAAAAAACAACCAACCAGAAAGTTTTGGCTTTGTTACCATAGAGAAATGGCAGCAGCACAGTTTTGGGAGACTTGGTTCAGGGGTTCACCTTTAAATTCCATCAGTCAGAGCTGATTATTGACCTATATCATGGGTGCTGAAGTTTCATCAAACATTAAAGTACCTCAGATCCTCAGCCAGTCACAACAGTACAAGGAACAAATGATGCTGCAAAGATAAAATCCATCCATTTTCTTACACCTCTGTCCCTAATGGGGTCGGGAGGTGCTGGTGCCTGTCTCCAGCTAACATTCCAGGTGAGAGGCGGGGTCACCCTGGACGGCCTGTGACACCAGTCTTTCACAGGGCAACACAGAGACAGACAGGAAAAACAACACCCACTCACACCTAGGGAGAATTTAGAGAGGCCATGTTTTTGGGCTGTGGGAGGAAGCTGGAGTACCCAGAGAGAACCCACGCATGCACAGGGAGAACATGCAAACTCCATGCAAAAAGACCCTGGCCCGGGAATTGAACCCAGGACCTTCTTGCTGAAAGGCAACAGTTCTACCACTGCGCAGCCCAAATATAAAATATATTAACCAAAAAAGAAAGTCATTAGAAGAAACTAAAAATTAACAAATGTATTTATTTCAGTCCTAACTCAAAGAACTTAAAGTCCTCATGTAGGAAATCTGGGTATTATTCCCTTCTAAGCATCTAAGCAGAGATAAAGAAATCTAAGACACTTCAATTCTTCTTAAGACCCTGCAGAGGCCGTGTTGTGCAGTGAAAGGAATGTTATATGACTAACAAGACAGCAGCTTGTTCATCAGTGCCTCTCCTGAAGGAATGTCAATAACAACCGATACCTACAAGCTACACCACTTGCTCTAAATTCTATTTTCCAAGATACCCCCTTTGTCGCTCTCTCTCTCTCTCCCTTTCCATCATCCACATCCATCCATCTCTTGTCGAAGCCTCTCAGCAGGACTCACGCTGTTGCATGCGAGACATACTTGGGCCGTGGCGTCAGTTTGGAAATGAGGCTCGTTTGCATTTAAACAGTCAGCTCCCTGGGTACTTGGTAAACTTGATGAGAGGAAGATGGAGAGGTAGAGGCGGAGGTGGTGGAGGAGCTGGGGGGTGTCAGAGAAAGCAAACTCCAGCTTTGAGGGAGAGAGGAGGTAGTGTGTGCAGAGAACAGTGGCTAATATAAATTCATTATGTAAATCCGCCGCTCAAACAAATTGACAGGCGGGTATTACACCCGAGAGGAGTTGAATCAAGAGCATGAAAGCATTAGCTCCACTCACCCTTGACCTCCAACCTTGACCTGCTCACCGGAGTGTGCCTGTTATGCATACTAACCACTAAGGAGGGGCCCGCACAGAAACATTCAAACACGTTTCTTGTTTTCTTTCGGCAGCTAGAGACAAAATCTTCCATCCAGCGTCTCGGTTGGAATGTAAGCTATGCCCAAAGGAAAACACTGGAGAGGAGTGCAGACCCAAACACCAGGCACATTTCATTTCTTCCACCATTCAAAACACACAATCTCCTCATTTTTATTGTAATTATTGCGGATTTGCTTGCTGATTGATGTAGTTATCTAAAATTAGCTTTTTTAAAGGGCCAGTATTATGTATTTTCCAGGCACAAAGAGCCATTTTATAACACTAGCAAGTAACTCTCTCACCTTCAGCTGTAATAACAATGCTACATGTATCAAATATGAGTTAAAAGAAATTTGACTTTGTAATGTAGCACCTAGAAATTGAGCCTGCTCTTTCTGAAACGCCGCCTTCAGGAAGTCATCATAGGACTCCTATTAACCCTTTAACAATGTTTTTACCAGTGTTGCACTGAGAAGTAGCTTGTATAATGAACTCAGCAGATCAGCAGTTTCACAGGTGTTTGCTAATTGCTGCTTGCTAGTCTGAAGGAGCTGGATGTGGGGAGTTGCAGGGAAGGGCTGCTCTGTGAGGCCAAAGCTCAGAAACTGCAGCTCTGTCTCAAAGCCGGGGGTAGGTACAACCAGAGTTTTGCCCAGCTGAGTGGTTGCCATGGAGATTTAAGGATTTGTCAAACATGCATGAAAGAGTCAAGGCAACACTCCAGGTATGAGAAAATAACATTATAAAATTATGTGAAGCTAAAATTGTCCCTTCAATAGTGTTAAGATCTATTTGAGGGAAATGGACTTTTGATGTTTTTTTTTTTTTTTTCTTAAATTGGTGGTTTTCAAAATGCTTGTGTCAGATTGAGAATTAAACAATACTAGTACATATTCTAAGTTTGATGTTTAAAATTGGCGACTGTATAAATATGGTGTTAAAATGTAAAAAGTGAACTGTGACAAGAATACACATGTGTATATGTTTGTGTAAGACTTGGAAGATAAAGAAATTCAACAAACAAGCAAAACAAAAATCCGATCTCAGTTCCAGGCCCTGGAATCAGAAATATGGTTCTGCAGCAAACCAGTGATAATCATAATAATAAGATCATAAATGTGACTCTCAGATCATTCTGTTGCTTCAATTTCCTTATTTCAATTCCACTTTCCCTGATGCTTGAAGCTGCAAAGGAAATTTTCTTAGAGGCTTTTCAGTTCAAGATAATGAAAGGCACAGCTCAAGCAAGGCCGCAGTAACTGGGAATATCACCTAATTAAAAAACATCAACGCACGATCCTACAGGATGGAAACAAAAATACATTTTAAAAAACCCCATCTGCTCCAGCAGTGGTCTGCTGGTAACATCTTGGCTGACGTGACGTGAAAACTCTCATGCATTTTACTGCATCCCAGTCGTTACTCATGGCTGAGCCCCGAACTTTGAAAGTTTTATGACATGAGGAATGCATGAAGAAGCATTATGCCACACATTACAAACGAGTGAAACAGAAAGAGATTTTTCATTGAAATTTCCATGTTGTGTAATCGGTTACGGCGGGGCGGAAGCTGGGAGGTGATAGATGAAAATTTACAGTGGCATGCTAAATATTCATATCCCTTTCAACTTTTTCATGCGGTATTTGGCTGTGCTGCAGCCAAATACCGCATGCATTTCATTACCTCAATGCATTTCATTACTGGGATTTTATGTAATGTACCAGAACAATAACAAAAAACTGCAAAACTATAAATTGGGAAGGTAAGGTTTATAAAGGCTTATAAAATGTTTTAGCAACAGGAATTTGAAAGAATATGAATATGTTTTTACTCTGATTTTCCTAAATACAATTAAATGCAACTATTTGCATTCAAAAGTTACCTGAACAGTGTGTGATGTAATCTCAGTAAAGTGTATGTTTTCTAATTTTATACCTCATTTCTTATACATGACCTGGCCAAAAAAGAAGCGGCCAACAAAAAAATAATATTTCTTGGGTGTGGTTTCTGATTATAGCACACATTCACTGTGGCTTTGTTTTTCTCTTTCTATCGGTTTAGAGGCAGACTCCCAGGGTGTCTCTCCTCTACTCCTACTTCCGTCTTTAAACATTTCTGCCTTCTTTTCCGCCACCAAAGGAATTTCGAATAAAGTTTTATATATCAAGAGGAGCATCATGGTGAAAGCTGTAATTCTCCGCTGGTGAAAGTAAATCTACTGGCCCTTACCTTGACACTCAGACAATAATTCTGAGTGCCACGCTGCCTGACAGGACACGCTAAAAAAATGATCATGATGCTAAAGTTTGTTTCATAGCAGAGCTCACTCTGCTGTTTACTTTACCTGTTAACTTTGTACTGAACATAGATATAGAACCGTAAATATTTGGAGAGTTTTTGTTAAGTTTGTTATGCAGGGGTGACAAGAGGAAAATGGGAAGAAGTGTTTCCTGCTTCTATGCTGCAAATTCGCCTCACTTATTCTTATTTTCCAGTGTTTTCTTCGTTTTTTTATTTCCTTTGTGTGAACTTGCATTTTGTTATTTGCTTCTGACTTTGCTGCTGGTTACCTGAATTTCCAAATGAGACCAGACTAGAACTCCAAAACAAACTAGAGTTTGACTAAAGCTGACTGGTGTGATTGCGCCCTAATGAACCGATATTGTGGTTCATAACCGCTCAACAGTCATCGAACCACTTCTGTCCATTATCAGGACCATATTGATTTGAGTTATTTTTTACCTCAACAGGTGGTGTGTGTTTGCAGCTGACCCCATGGAAGGATGGCCGTTTGAGCCATCATCTTCAAGCTGCAGTCCTAGAAAGCAGTTGGAGATTTTAGGATCTGCAGCTGCTGTCGGCTTTAGTTCACTGGCAGATATACAGCCAGACACCACTCATGTCTTCGTCTTTGTTTCATTCAAAACAAAGACGAGGAAAGAAAAGAAAAAAAAAAGGGCTCAAAAGGCTTCGACGTCTGCCACCAGGTTTAGAAAGAGAGGCATTAACAAACCCAGGGAGGATGAAAGATGGG
This sequence comes from Poeciliopsis paucimaculata, assembly GCA_903067055.1. NCBI lineage: Eukaryota > Metazoa > Chordata > Actinopteri > Cyprinodontiformes > Poeciliidae > Poeciliopsis > Poeciliopsis paucimaculata. The sequence continues at coordinate 1,866 of CAEGAD010065933.1, read as the reverse complement.
ACGCTGAAGAGGAACCTCCAGAGAGCAGGAGTGAGAAAGGGGAGGTTAATGGAAAGTCTCCTTGAAAGAGTCTAAAGTCTTTAGAGCACAGGTCAAAATCAAGTTGGAAGTCTTTGCTTCTGCAACTCAACTCAAAAACTGTCAGAATTTTGGTGGGAGGATCATTTGTTTTAGATTTTGTAGTAAGTCTTTGCAAAGTTTAATATTCACAGTTGTCTTTGGAAATGTAACACAAACAGGCAATAAACTCTGTATTAGGAAAGAACCTTCCAGTCCAACCTGAAGAATTCCTCTTGACTATATCAATCTCTACTTCTTCACTAGTTGATATCTCTTTAAGGTAATATTTTATTTGAACTGGTGTGCATAAGACTGACATGACATAAACATGACATAACACCTGCTATGAATGTGAAAGAGTCTTTATGAACATGTACGACTGTTGTTAATGATTCGGTAAATAATGACACTTTAATGCAAAATCTCATTAAAAGTTCTTTGAAAGGGTCGACTTTGCTTTATTCTGTAAATAGTTACACTTTCAATGCAAAGTTTCATTAAAACTTGCATTGAAAGTCCATTAAAAGTGTGATTATTTACCAAATGACACTTCATAACAACAGTCATGAAGACTCCTTCGTCTTCAAGACAAGTGTTATGTCAGGTTTATGACATAACATAAACATTTCATAAACATGTTTGTGTTATGCCATAACAAACAAATAAAGTGTCAAATAAAGGTGACAAATAAAGTGTCACCTTTGAACACATTCTCCAATAAAGTCCTATTTTCCTGCCCGAAATCAAGCAGACCTCCTGCCCTCTCTTGACCCAAAACTTCCCTGTCACACATTGAATGTTTTATCTTCAATTTGAATCATGGAATCTGCTGTTTATCCATTGTTAGCATCAACCAAATCAGGAGATGGTCAGCACAACAGGAGAACCACAGGGTTCTAACCTCTCAGCATTCCTTTTCATACTGTACCTCAAACTTCAGTACAAGCCGGAGTCCTGTCCTGTGCAGCAGTAAGAGAAAGACTCGGCCGTTGCCGGGTGTATCAGAGAAAGACGCAGACTAATTGTAAAGGAAGGACAGGATAGACTGTACTTAGGAGGCTCTTCTAAGTCTCTGTTATGACGAGTGAAATCTCTTCTGCAGTAATCTACTGGGGTAGCAGCATCTGATCCAGGGACTTAAAGAAGCACACAAAGCTGATAAAGAACACTGACTCTGTTCTGGGCACTACTCTGTTACCAATATAGATGGATTGTACTAAGAAGAATGCTTCAGCAAATGAAGAATGTAACTGAGAACTCTAAGAATCCCCTTCACATGATTATAATACAACAGACTGTCTTCAGTCAGAGGATCCTTTAGATCTGCTTCAATGCTTGAATAGGTCGTTTCTCTGCTCAGTCATTACAGGAAAGTAATTGACAGTTTGGGTTACAATACTTTGATTTTGAATTGGCCAGAAGTCAGGCAGAGACAACATGATTCTACAAAACATACAACTTTCTTACTAGCTTTGTGCTTCCTGTGTCACTAGTACTTAACATAGTTATGATTTATGATTGAGTGTTCTGTAGTCAGAAACAGGCCCTACACCAAAGCGTGTTGTTTTTACTGCAACATGGTATGCTTTCACTTATTTTAAAGAGGGGGTATTATTAGCCCTGTCACGATAAACGATAAATCAATTAATCGAACGATAAATTAAAACTATCGACTTCATTTCAATTATCGGCTTTATCGTTTCTTCCAGCCTTTTTCTCTTTCTGTTTTTGACACTGAATGAAAAAAGGCTAAACTCCGGCGCTTCCACTGACCCTCCCTTCCTCATTTCCTTAGTGTAAGTCCCA
>CAEGAD010065928.1:0-19238 GCA_903067055.1 Poeciliopsis paucimaculata | reverse complement strand
TAATCAATGCGACTAAAGATAAACGCATGGATGAGTTTCTCTAGATCTGGCTGAGACATTAGTCGTCTAATCCTGGAGATGTTCTTCAGGTGGTAGAAGGCCGACTTTGTAACTGTCTTTATGTGGCTCTGAAGGTTCAGGTCAGAGTCCATCACTACTCCGCCCAAGATATCCCTTGCAGATCATCTGCCTTTCCAGTGATGTCCAGAAGTTTACAGGCATTCATCTTTGGCATAAATTTCAACAATGAATGTGAACCATTATTTTTACCTTTTTTTTTTTTTCTTGTTTGAAGTTTGAATGTTTTGTGGATTCCCCCTGCTGCCAAACATCCCTGCATGTTTTCCAGCTCTTACGGCTCTGTGAGGTTATTTTTGTTCATCCTCCTGTGTGGTGGAGAGCCCTGGTGTCTGTGTGTGAATCACAGTGCATGGACAGGTTTATGGGACTGGCCTTTTGTAATGAGGACATGAATAAAGCACTACAGTAAGCCAAAAAAAGAAAACGAGATGGATTTAAATTTAGCAACGGCAAAACGAAAGCTTCCACCAGTGCGGCCTGGTCCTGTTAAAATGATCATGCAAACATTTAAAGTTGGTTTTCAGTGGAGGCGTGAGAAACAAGTGCAACCTCTCAACTTGTGTCTTTCTGCCCTCCGGTGGTGAAATAAGTGAACCTTCTCTCTCTGTCCCAACAACTGACTTCACGGTTTTCTTCTTCAGAAATGCTGGTCCGTTGACGTCGTTGCAGCTTCAACAGTGGGACGATCAGTCTTGCGTTCCGGTTGCGCCGGTTACTGTGATGCGAAGGAATGAGTGGCGTCCCTCACTTCCTTTTGCTGTCCAGGATGCCCCTCCAGTCATCAGACCGAAGATCCAGAGACTTTCTAAAGCCACATGTCAATCAACTCTGTAAAAACACATATTTTCGGGGGCTTGAGATGGACGAAGAAAGGGTGAGGACACAAGGAAGGTAGTCCAGAAAAAAAGAAGGTAGGAAGTGCATGAGGAACAGAAGAAAGAGCAACATTTGACAAGGGCAGGGGAAAAGGTGTGAAAACACAAAACAATTGTTCATACTCTCAAATTTCTGAAATTAAATTTAATCCCTTTAAAGACTGCCGAAGAACCTTGAGAATTATGTATTATGTAAAAAGACAATCTGGAAAACAGTTTAAACGACTCCATCAAGTTATGTCCTTGGACTGATGGAGGAAATGACAACAGCGAGGACAAAGAGGTGTCTGAACTCATGTCTGAACACTCCCACCACCCTACCACGCTGGGAGGTGAAACTCTGCAAGTTTCCAAACCGTCTGCCTTAACGTTTTCTTATAGCAGAGCGAACAGAAATGAACAGCGGAGAAAGAAAAAGACATGTTAAAGTGTCCTTTATTTGTTTTTCACTGGCCTCAGGTGGAGAAAACAATGCGCTAAAACAGAAGAGACAGAAACCGATTTGAAGTTGGAGATTGAGCCAGGCACAAATCTGATGGGCATAGCTTCTCAAAGCTCTGACAACGGAGAGCAACGAGCTCCTTCAAACAGTAAAGCGAAAAAGGTTCGTGTTGTTCTGCGGCAGCTTCGTTCTGAAATGTTTTTCCCAACTCAAAAATCGTCTCGCTTCAATAAATCCAACACTTTGGAGTTAGGTCAAAGTTTACACCCTCTACCCTCCGTCTGCTTTTATGTGTGAATGTGAACACGCTACAGTATAAAAATACACACAGGACATCTCATGTGGAACATCTAACCGAAAATGACTTGGAATTTCTAAATATGCTATTTTATTTAATAGTTCAGAATAGAAAAACCTTTCAAAGAACAGAAGTTTTGAGTCGCTGTTTTTGTTCGTGTTTTTTTGTTTTTGTTTTTTTTTTGGCAACATGTATGTGCGAGTACGTTTTCCCTCAGTGAGTGAGGTGAGATGCATAGATCGTTGTGAAGTGCTAAAAAAATAAAAATAAAATAAATAAGAGCACCAAAGTTGTCATTTTTAAATAGAATAAAAACAAAACTTTCCTTCACATCATCAGCCGTTACAGTGGAGGCGGTCAGACGTTTACATACCTTCATCTCTGGCATCGATTTCATGCTCATTTAGGGCTTTCGGTGACGACTTTTAAACATTTCTTTTCGGTTGAAGTTTGAATTTATGATGGATTTTCTCAGACGTCAAACATCCCGGTTGGAACAACTGTTTGTATTCATCTAATTAATCTAATTGTGGATTTGAGTTCAATATGAAAAATTTGGAAAACTTGAGAAGCAAACCCTCAACCTCAATCAGATGAGTCCTTTTTTTGTTTGTTTGTTTTCTTAATTTATGGAGGATATCAAAAAAGCAGGTCCAGGGTGCCAAACTTTTAATTTCGTTTTCTATGCAATCATATTTAAATGTAACATTAAAAGTAAAACATGCATGCCAGCGATGAATGGATGTAAATTTCTGTACATTACAGTGGTGTTTCACTTAAGTAGAGGTAAAATAAGCACCAACTATAACCGTTACCGTAATCCCAGGTCTGATGTCACACTCCTGTGTTCACCAGCTCTTATGGCTCTGCTTGCTCGTTTTTCTGTGGTGGAGAGCCCTGATGTTTGTGTGTGAATCACAGTGCATGGACACTTTTATGGGACTGGCCTTTTGTAATGAGGATATGAATAAACAACTACAGTAGGCCAAAAACAAAAGGAGATGGATTCCGAGCAGAAATGTCCAAATTTAGAAACCATAGCAGAGCAATACCAACAACTTCCATCAATGCGGTCTGGCCCTGTTAGAAATCGACGTGCGGTTATTTAGAGTTGCTCAGTGGAAGTGTGGTTGGCCTGTGTCACGCTGCCCTCCGGTGGCGAAATAAGTGAACCTTCTCTTATCTCCCAACAACTCCACAGCTGACTTCAGTTTTCTTCTTCAGAAATGCTGGTCCATTGACGTCGTTGCATCTTCAACAGTGGGACGATCAGTCTTGCTTTCCGGTTGGCCCTGGTTACTACGATGCAGAGGAACGAGTGGCGTCCATCACTTCCTTTTGCTGTCCAGGATGCCCCTCCAGTCATCAGACCAAGACAGGAGCCGTCTCTGGGAGGGACCGACGGACAGATGCTTGTTGTGGCAGGCGGTGAACAGGATGTGTTCCCAGGCTGGTGTGGGCTCCACACCTGACCAAAACACAAATGATTATGTAAGCCATCACTTATGTTTAACTAGGAGGAGCATCTAGAAGGTTGTTTCAGACTACAGTCAAAGACGAGCAGGACACGCGGATACGCATATGGAACGTGTGTTGCAACCAGTGATTCTAATGGGTTTTATTTGGATTTAACACCCCAGACCAAGTTAAAATATCCTGGCAAAACCCTGTCCCTTGTTCCACGGTTTGTTCCATACAGGTGGTCTGGTCCCTTGGCGATTGCTTCCTGAAGGTGTACACTCTGTTGCAGTTTTAAATTTTACCCAACCACTAACGTTTGTCCGTAATGCATGAGATGCTCCAGTTTGACTCTATGCAACCGTCCTCTGCTGCAAAGAGAGAAGTGCTGAGTCAAACGAGGCGGCTGCTGATTTTAATTCAATATTCGGAAGCGTGACCAACGCGGATTGAAGAGCTCGCTTGCTTCCTCCGTTGTCATCGCGAAAACTCCAGTTGGACTATAATTCTAAAGCAGCGCAGTAAGTAAATAAATAGAGCCTGACAGACACCTTATTTATCTCCAGAGAAATTTTATACATCGGTTATGCTCGGAGAGGGATATCTTTAATTTTTTATTCTAACCAACTTTTCTGGTTGGTCAGGCTGCTACCCCTTAGTAAATAAACTCCTGCTTTACAAGCTTGATTTTTTGTTTTTGCTCAGGCTGACATCAAGTGTGCTTTTTCAAAGCCTTGCTCAGTCTAAGAGCTATTGAACGTCGCAAAATAAACAATGCAAGTCCATAAAGCCCACCTTGAATGTCAGGCTTGTCGTCTATGAGGAGGTCACCGGCAATTAGGGTTTTATCTCTGGTCAGAATGACCTGCTCCAGAAAGTCGCAGCCTAAATGCTTCTCCACCCAGGCGTACTGGAAAAACACACATGCGCAGGCACAAACACAATCAAGGTGTCAGATGTTAGGAAAAAAAAAAAAAAATCTTTTTAATGATTATCAAAGCAGAAGATTCCATGCTATTGATCAACAGGAGGCTCACCTTTTCATATGGGCAGTGTTTGTAATGTTTAATGGGGCTGGTGCAAATAAAGACATCTGTGCTGCAGGGAGAGAAGGAAACAACAAGAGCTCAGTGGAAACGTGGCGTGGCGATTCATTTCCTATTCCAGCTGCATATGCCACCCACACAGCCTCTTTGTTATGCTGGAAACCAGTGGCAACAGTTCACATGAAGAGCACAAACACATCCAGAGTGATCACGTTTGAGAGAAACACTCAACATCTAATGGCTGTCTAAGGCAGGGTTGAGAGGAGCTTGTCACCATCATTGATGAAGGAGGTGTCACAAAACCTTGCAAAATTCCTCACCGCCGAGGCAGAGGTTATTTTTTTAGTAATGCGGTTGGTTGATGACTAAAAGAGACACAAAGATGACAGAGTTCTGTCCAAGAAAAACGTCAATGCCAGACTTATAATCTGCAGATAATACAAGGACGGACACTTTAATGTCGCCAAGTTATTTTATTGGTTGTTTGGGAGATCTGTGCAATTATTTGTGTGTAGCAAAGAAGTACTCCCTCAATGAGGTAACCTACTTTCTGCCTAAGGACATCGCCGTTGGCTTGAAAAAGTTATCCTGGTATAACAAATTGATTTTGGTTTTACTGCCCTCTAGTGGCCAAGTATTAGATTCAATTCAACTTACTAAATGTACAATTTGTCCTATTTACCCATATGCAAGATGTGTCCCACTGCCTCATCATGTACACAAGTGCAAAAAATGACTCGGGGGTTTCAACCTCAAAGGCACAGGACAATGCTGTTTACAAGTGAAGGAATCTTTGTCACACCACTGGCAGGTGTGCTTAAAAAAACAAACAGAATCAACTGAGTAACGACTAATTTGACTAATAAGATCACCCTCTATGCTGATGATGTATTGCTCTTTTTCCAAAATGGTCAATCTTTTCTTGTTGAGACAATTACACTTTGAGGGTTTTACTGCACTTGGTTTTCTTTTCTGTCTGTCCTGGTGACTCTGTTTTTGATTGATTTTGAGATTTGAACAAAGACCATAACTCATAAGACAAAAAAAATGCACAGAGGGTTCCTAAAAAGAAGTAGGAGTGTTTAGTAAAACAGAAAATGAATCAGTTGAAGGAACAACTTGATTTATGTATCAAAGCAAATGCTTCAACTTCATCAGATTTAATAAACTCCAAAAAAGTACAATGATGTGCATCATGTTGGTTGGTGGTTTTGATACTTTTGATGGAAGTGGGAAACAAATTTGAAAAAAATTCAGCATTTGAGGCAATGTTCAATCAAACCAGTCAAAGGCAAATTTACAGATGAACTGGTGTAAACAAGTTTTTATCCGTCTTATTATTCTGGAAAGTATTCTGATTGTTCTTACTCATCCATCCTGGCCATCTCCTTCACCGCCTCCACTCCTCCAGGCAGAGGATCCAAATCTATGAAGAAGTCTTTGGACTCCCAGATACTGATGGCTTTTTCCTGGACACAGAAGAAAACAATTAGGTCTACACCCGGTGGAGTACTGGAGTCACGTGTGTTTGCATTAGTGTCACCCGTATCTGCACTGTAACAACAACAAGGAACAAAGGTCGAGTTTGTTATCTACGCGCTGTGAAAAAGTTTTAGTCCGCCCAAAACGTGGGACAGGTGTTTGCATTCTTACTGCTGGATGCCACAAGATGAAAAGTTTTTCAAAAAGCTCATTTAACTTTCTGCTATACAGTATATAATAACTTTCTGTATTAGCAGCCATACAGAATACAAGTAAACCAAAGGGAGAAATATATTAAATATAAGGAAGAGGTCTGGGGTCACCTGAATAATAATAATAATAATAATAATAATAATAATAATAATAATAATAACAAAAGACTTAAATCTCATAATTATGACTTTGTTTTATCTTATAATTAAGACTTTTTCTGTCAAAATTCTAACTTTTTATCTTAAATCTGTCTTCAATATCACATTTTTTACATAATTTTATTCTGAAAATAAAATTCAGAATTCTGAGGTTAAAATAATTCAACAAGAATAAAACAAAACATGACCAGAAGGCATTAATGTGCCTTGTGTGACGTCACCAGAGGTCTCGGACCTGCTTTGGGGAGAGTATGCTTTATTTTTTTTGATTACATAAGAATCTACAACACCAAAAATAACTGACAGTCTGACAATGACACGTGACTAAACTACAGCCAAAGCGGAGTTTGATTTATTTCACTCAAACAAAAAAAAAGTTGGCATAGTGGCTTTAATGTTAAAACCAACACAAAAAAAAACACAAACTGCCTCCATTTAACCGTTTTACTTACAGAGAGGTCGGACCTGAGCTGCCCGTACTGCAACGACACCCAGAAGCCTCTCCTGTCGTCCAGAGTGACGAAGGGCTCCTCCGGGTACTTGGCCCTGTACTTCTTCAGGAAGCCCCCCTCGAAGTCCGCCAGCACTCCGTCCATGTCCACCAGGACCCGCAGTCTCTTACCGGCAGCGGAGGAGGACGACATGTTTATGGCGAACCTCTTGAACGGGTCAGGGAGCAAAGTTTTCCCTCTTCCCAGTAGGCGGGTTGCCGTCGCGCACAGCAACATCGCCGCCGCCAGCGACCGCTGAACCTCTGCGAACTCACTGCGGCCGGAACAAGCCGGCAAAAAGTCCGCATTGGAGAGAGAGAGAGAGAGAGAGAAACTAGTTCGCCACTGTTGTTTTGTTGCTGCTTATTTATGACGTTGTTTCACTGTATGTATGGCCGTTTCGCTGCTGCGGTTAAGCTAACACTGCTGCCAGGCTAACAGCAGCAGCGGCCAGGTCAAATGTGACACACCGCTGGACGCTGCGCTGAGAGCCGTTTTGACGGCGTGTTAGCGACCCGTCAGCTGCTACTGGGCGTCCCACTGCGACGGTAACAGCTGCCGCTGAAGCAGTGCGGACGGAAACGGGACGGTTGTCGCCTGTTTTTGAGGCATCGGGAGGAAGAAGCGCTCGGCTGTGGGAACAAGCTGTACTGTAAACAGGTGTTGTGTCGAGTTCGGGCTCCCCCGTTGAGATTTGTTTCCTCCTCAGTTGCACGTCTAAACTGTGTTTTACGGCGAAGTGGTGCATTCATGTCAATTCGTACATTCAAATCTTTCCAAAGTAATAAAAATAATTGTTACTTGATAAGCAAATAGTTGCACAATCCAAAATGAACAACATTGTCTTCATGTATTAATTTTCTAATAGTTTTGTGCGTCTGTGTCTGTTCTTGAATTGTCACCGACTCCTATGAAAAGAGTGATTGAAAGACTGAAAATGAAACGCCATATGCTGCTTTTTCTTTTAGGATTCATGCTTTTGTTTGCCAATATCTAGAAGGGAAGCAAAACAAGTCAAATGTTGAAAATCCTGTCTCATGGTTTTCATCCATTCAGACAATCAACAAAAATAACTTTTTCTGTTGTTTTCTGATGGTTTTCCTGCTCTTGTAAGAACAATACACCCATCCCAGTACATTCCAGACCTTTACTTGCTCATAGAAAAGGTTTTATAACTTTATTTGCCTTGCTTAAATAGCAACAACTGACAATAATAATAACTGATCTCAAATAACTTGAACTATACCACAAATGAGGTAATAAAAAACAAATATTTCAAATTAATTCAACCCACTTAAAATTTTTAACCAAATAAGTAGCTCCAACATGATGAATACATAAAAGGCAACTTGTTGATATGGATTAAGTGGAAGTCATTTTAATCAAATTTGACTTTTTTTTTTAATTTAAAACAAATTCATTCAAAGATACTGCAGTAGAATAATTTCACAAGTAAAATGTTTACATTCAAATGTAATTTAATAAAACCAATGTACGTCAGTGAACTCCTTGAAAGTCACCAAATGTATTAAGTGTTTGTTAAGGCCCTGGTGGCATTGTGCACTAGCAAATGTTAAATACATTTCAAGTTATTTTAATACAAATGACCTACCTTGAGTGGTGTATTTGAATACACCATGAGGTTGGCCGTAAAAACTGTCGAGAAGCACAACTGCGTGTAGGAAGGACAGAACTGGTAGAAACGCATCCTAGCGTGGAACTCAACTCGACACAACACCAGCTCCTTCCAAGATGGTTTATACAGAAAAGAGAGCTCACTCCTCGGTGTGTTTTAAGTGTAACACACCACTGACGCAGTTTAGCGTTGGGGGGGAGAAAAAAAATCTAAAATTAGTACTTTTCTGTCTGATGAGCCTGTCTTTAACATAGCTGTTTTATATTGCAACTGAAATAAGGCTAATGACTGTGTTTAACTATATATGGTTTTTACAAATAAAGGTTTCATCAGTCATAAACTTTGCCCTGGAGAACTGTCATCACTGTAGAAGTTGAGTAGAACCTGACATTGGGTTTGAATGTAAAAAAAAAAAACCACATGCTGAGAAATATTTTATAGGCTTATAGCTTGGTTATGCTTAGCTATTCCAACTAGATTTTTTTTTTTTTTGCAAGCAGCTAGTTTTTCAGCCAGAATGTGATTATATGTTGAAATTAAAAAATATATATAGACAGAAGCTCTTAGTGTTAAAAACATCTTTGTTAAAATCAAGGAAGTGGCTTCCGCATTTCTTAGTGTTTTACCATTACCATTTTCTTTTTCTACAGCAAAATAATCCGACACCTGAAGCGGATATTTTCTTTTAAGATAATTTCTAAATGTTTTTATAAACGAGTTGCAGCATTTTTGTTCTTCTTTTTTTTTTTTTTTATACAAAACGGCGAGCAACACCGTGTGTGTGGCACTTTAAGAGTCAAAAATGGCGTTTCGTTAATCCCGTAGCAGCCTGTTCTGTCCCTGCGTTCTCGCGATAGCTTCCCCATCAGTGGCGGCTGTGTGGCCCCCTGTCTCAATCCGGACCGACTTGTTTCTGACGTTTGAATGAAAAACACTGCGAATTACCTCCACTTTGGACCCAGGAAATAATGGCTTCAGCCCTGGAGCAGTTTGTTAACAACGTGCGGCAGCTCTCCGCTCAAGGTAGGGCCGGTAAACTCACCGTAGTGGGACGTATTAGCTAGTTAGCTAGCATATGCTACCCAATGCTGGCGATAGCCAGGCAGCAGAACTGCTCAGAGCTCTGCTTTTTGCTTTATCATGTAAACACACCATAAAAACGAGTTTATTGGGGCGCGAGAGTCCCGTAAACTCTCGGCATGGAGTTCGTCTGTTCCTCGTGACTCTTAAGACTCCCGGAAACCCCACGACCCATAAAACTAAATGTCAAAATTCTACTTTTTGTTTTTGATCTAGCTAATAATTTCTGGGTATTGCCTGCCGGTAGTCCCGCCCAGGCCTCCTCTGATTGGTACTTAAAGCAAAATCTGGAACGTAATTGGCTGAAAGTCGTGTCTGTCAATCGCTTTTGCTTTACCTCCCTTGTGCAAGGCCTTGACAGGGTATCTGACCGGCCGATTGGTGTTTTTAATAACTCGCAACGGGTTGGCACAAAACAAGCATGTATTTTTTTTAGAAAACGTTGTTTTATACTTTTATAAGTAATAACTCATCAGGAGGGAAAATATAGAAAACGCAGCTATTTCTTTTTTTTTTTTTTCTGTGAATAAAAAAGTATTCATCTTATATTAGCCCTTAAAGTAACACACAGTTAACGTTATTACATAAATACAGTGTCTTTTAGTTTTGTTTAGGGTTTTTTGGAAAAGATAGTGCCTTGCACTGTTCCAGCTTTTGTCACGAACAGACATTAGTGTTTTTTATGGGGAATTATTGCATCAGACAAGATCAAATATTGCAAAATGGAAAGAAAATGTGTAGTTTTTCCAAAGGCATTTATCAAAACAAATCTGAAAAGTCAGATTCAACACTTTGTAATTAGAGCTGAATCTCCTGCTTTGTCTTTAGCAGCCGACTAAAGCTTTGTCACTTGTTCCTGATTCATTCTTTCCCGCTGCATTGCAGTTAGTATGCTTCTATTTAACCATTTGAAATGCAGTCTGCACAACATTACCAATATTTCTACCTTAAAAGGCAACAAATGTGTGTGCATTTCTCCATTTGTTTTAACAAGTCTGTTGAGCTTTAGCTTTTATTCCAAAGCTTTATCACAGCTTTCATGTTCGCTCACTGACGTTCCCGAACAGGAACTAAAATTCAGGTTAAGTGTTTTTATTGGTTATGGGACTTCTGAAGGAAATTGGTGTCCCTGGATTTGTAAAGATGCTCGTAGATTGTTTTTTTTTTTGTTTGTTTGTTTTTTTTTAAATAAAAGACGTTCCTCTGACCATAGCTGCAAGGCAGGCTGTGGTTGTAACGTGACAAAAACGTGGAAAAATTCAACCGGAATTAAGATGCTTTTTGTTTTGTTTTCGGGTTTTTTTCTTTCCCGAGGGGCTGTAGCTTTAGGAAGTTTAAATTTCTCCCTGTCAATCTCCCCTCCCAGGCCAGATGACTCAGCTGTGCGAGTTGATCAACAAGAGCGGGGAGCTGCTGGCCAAAAATCTGTCCCACCTGGACACTGTGCTGGGGGCCTTGGACATCCAGGAGCACTCCCTGGGCGTGCTGGCTGTGCTGTGAGTCAGAGTTGTCCTCTGTTTGCGCTCATTAGGCGCCGTGGTTTTTCTTCTGTCTCATCTGCTTTACGTTGTTCTGCCGATCAGTTATTCTCTCTCTGGGACGTGATAAACTGGACGGCGTGTTTGCATGTTCTGGCAGCAACGTGGTTGATTCTCTTCTTTAGAAAAGAAAGAAGCATGTGGTGAAGATTTTAATAAATTGGAAGATTATTGAAAAGTCCATTTATATCAGAAATTTGTCACTTAATGAAACAAATTGTGCATATAAATTCCACACTGATTCATTTGCGAAAGCCTTACATTCTGTTAATTATGATGATTTTTTGCTTATAGAGAATGAAAACCTGACAGTTAGATTAGAATGTTACATTCTTTTATTCAGCCCAATAAAAGAAACAGAACTTTTTTCATACAGACATGTAATTTTCATAAAAAAATATGTTTAAAACCTACATAACGGTTATTAATTCTAATATATTACATATGACTAAGATTCTCAGCTAAACTTTGGCTTAGTTAATATTTAGTTGTTTCCTGTCGAGACCTGTGATGTTGTTAATTTCTCATGGTTGCGCTGGAAGATGAGAGCTGATCTTCTCTTATTTTCAGATTCGTGAAGTTCTCCATGCCAAACATCCCAGACTTTGAGACGCTCTTCTCCCAAGTTCAGCTCTTCATCAGCACCTGTAATGGGGAGCACATTAGATATGCAACAGACACTTGTAAGTAAACTCTTGACGGTAAACAAATCTCTTTTAAGTCCCGTCCACGGCACTCGTGGTGCCTTTTCTACTGTGGACTGATTGATTTGGACAGATATGGATCCAATTGTTCCCACCTGGAATAAAGAGCGTTTTCAGATTCACCTAAGTTATATTTGAATCATTTTGGCTACAAAAACAAATAATAACGTAGTTCTACATTGTGACACACGATTTGAGAAGAAGAATAAAATGTAGCCACACAAAGACGCTGACCTTTTTGACCCGTAAACAGGCAGCCGTAGCCGAAGCTAAATTCTTGCAGCATGCTTAATAAATAAATGATGGCAGTTTTTGAAAACGGTAGAAAAAAAGTTGAATATCTACTGAGCCATTTATAAAAAATAAAAAAACCCGGAACTGCTGAAATATTGATCATTATTTTCTCTCTCCTTGCAGTTGCTGGCCTCTGCCACCAATTGACAAACGCCCTAGTAGAGCGGAAACAGGTAAGAGCTTCAGCAGATCCGAGTGAATCGGTTTCTCGCTTCAGACGACATAATTTCATAGACACTCGTCTCAGAGGAGAATTTGACCTTTTCCTTCTGTGAACACCGTAGACTCTGTGACGCCGTTCAGTGAGCCAGACGGTGACTTTTCGTAAACGTTTCGGCAAAATTCTTATATTGTTTTGTTTTGAGCTGAAAGGTTTCAGGAAAAAATGTAATTTAATTGGTTAATCTAGTCCCGAAACAGACACATCAGATGTTACAGAGGACAAAGGACTGGGCTTAGTGGTCCAAAGGCTTCACGCTTCCTTCTGCTGACGAGCTTTATGGAGATGCTGATTTTATATTGAAACTGTAACTTATGCAAAAGGACGTTTATGTATTGGAAACAGAAACAAACAGAAAAAGTCATAAAATATATTGTTCTATTTGTGATGAAGCTACGTAATGAGTTACACTTTTTTTTATCCTTATGAACTAATCTTTTAATTTTAAGTAGCTATTAAGTGGCCTAACTGTGAATTTGTAGTTGTGGTATGCAATATTCACATGCCTGAGGACTGTTTGGAGAACTCATATATTTTCTGAGTTCTGAAGTTGTTTTTTTCCTGCTCATGTGACATTTAGCCAGTAAAATCAGCAAAAGCTCACAAGATAAATGACTGGCAAAAATGCTAAAGGAAGCACAGATCAGACAGACAGGAGAGAAGAAAACGGTCATAACTGATATTGTCATCACAATATTTACCAATATTATTGCCGTCGCAAGATTCTCTAATAACATGCAGCCGTGGCCGGTAGGAATCAGAACAAAGAGTTTATGTGGATCTTCAGTCATGATAATTGTCAGTGCACCGATTGTAGTTTTCAGGCCAATCACAATCTTTAAAAAGCCTTACTTGCTGATAGACGTGACCTGGAAGTCGAGTCAGACATGCAGTTCTCTCTAACAGCAGAGCAGATGAGGACGGTGGCAGATATTCAGACCTTTGCAGAGCTAGATAAGATCAGTCTCAGATCGAGCTATGCTGGTTGTCAGACCCTCAGCAGTCTGCGCCGTGGCAGCTCATGAAGACAGGAAAACTCTGATTTCTGTTTTCATCACTGCTGTTTGCCGTTTCCTGAACTTTTACGGCTTTTTTTTTAGCCCAGCTTCTCTTCTCAGTTCTGGATTTACTTCCTGTCTGCTGCAGCACACTTCCAGCTTCGTTAAACCCTTTTCAGAGGGTTCGCCTCTCTACTTACTGTATTTACGGCCCAGCTGCTCATTGTGTGCTCCTTACAGGACAGAGTTCATCTCTCATAAAGTCAAAGGGTCTGCTTGGCACAATAGTAAAATCAGTCGTGCTGCATTTAGCTTGCCGCTTCACGAAACCACCACTTCCTTCTAGTTCAGTCGCTGGTCTAGGTCTTTTGTGTGTGGGTGTTTTTTGTTTTTTGTTTTTTTACCTTTTAATGTTGCTCTGACATGTGGCGGTCATTTTAAGATCTAAGAGAGGTGGGTTTTTTTTTCTGTTTTCTTCTCAGTAAAGATTTGGCTGCATTTTAAAGCAGTTTCAGTTTGGCTTAACACTTCCATCTTCTTCTTCTGCAGCCTTTGAGGGGTGTCGTCATCCTAAAACAGGCAATAGACAAAATGCAGATGAACACAAACCAACTTACCTCAGTTCATGCAGACCTGTGTCAGGTGAGTCGGCCGTTTCCTCCCCCGTTCCGGTCCGGTCCGACTCCGCCGGCCTCATCCTCCTCTCGTTCTCCTGCAGCTGTGCTTGTTAGCGAAGTGCTTCAAGCCCGCTCTGCCCTTCTTGGAGGTGGACATGATGGACATCTGCAAGGAAAACGGAGCGTATGACGCAAAGCACTTTTTATGTTACTACTACTACGGCGGCATGATCTACACGGGCCTGAAAAACTTTGAAAGAGCACTGTATTTTTATGAACAGGTACGCTCCCGTTAGCTCGTCCGACGTCGCGGCCACTCGTGCTCCGAGGGGACACTAACCCGTCTGATGTTCCTCGACAGGCAATAACCACTCCGGCCATGGCAGTGAGTCACATCATGTTGGAAGCCTATAAGAAGTACATCCTGGTGTCGCTCATTCTCCACGGCAAAGTTCAGCAGCTGCCCAAATACACTTCACAGATAGTAGGAAGGTTCATCAAGGTAAGAACTGGATCCCGTCGCTGGTGCTTTCTCAGCTTTAGAAAAACAAATGGATAGACATTGGCAATATTGTGCTTCACAGAACAATAAACCAACACAAAATTGCACCTAATAGTGAGGTTTGAGGAAGAAGTTAGAAAAACATCAAGATCTGAAATTAGAGTTGCATCGTTAGAAGTTTTCTAGCCAATCACTAGTCTTTAAATGGCCTGAGCTGCCGATTCTGATTTTGGCCGATACTGTGACTTGATGGTTTTGGGTCCACATGAGAAAAAGCTTGGTTTATATGAAAGCATAGCCACGGGTCTAGTCAAAGTCCAGACCTACATACATTTTGCCTCACTCTCTGACTGAGCTTGAACTCCAAAAACTCCATGTTTTTGTCTTGGTTTATTGCATAAAATCCATCAAATTTGTGGCTGAAAGGTGAAAAATGGGGCATGAATACTTCTGCAAGTGAAAACATATCAGCCAGTTTAGGTCTGAGCATACAGTTTTCCTCTCCTGCTATAACCGTGGTTTCCGCCTTCACCCACAGCCCCTGAGCAACGCCTACCATGAGCTGGCTCAGGTCTACTCCACCAACAACCCTGCCGAGCTACGCAGCCTGGTCACCAAACACAACGAGACGTTCACACGAGACAACAACATAGGCCTGGTCAAGCAGTGCCTCTCTTCCCTCTACAAGAAGAACATTCAGAGGCTAACAAAGGTGGGAGCTCTGGGTGACTAACTTGGACTAATTGTCTTAATTTTGGAAATGCACACTGATTAAATTGGGTTTTGAATGGAATGAAATGAAGCTAAACTTTAAGGTAAAGTCTGTGATGCAGCAGCATGAAACAAGCAGTTGATTTGGAGATCCAATCAGCAGCCATTAATCATGCTCTGAAGACGAGTCTTTTTTCTTCTGAAGCTGGAGCAAAATAAAACCAGCGGAAAGATTTCGATCGCATGAGACAAAGCGTAGCTAATTAGAAAAATGATTTAAAAATGCTAAGAGTTTAGCTAGATTTTCAGCTTCCTGTCCTCATTGACATTTGTAACTAGAAGCTTGCATTCTGTCTGCTTTTTGAAAGTCTTACTCACATGATCCTGAAAATGACCTCAGAAAAACTTGTGAAATATTCCACAGGAGTCGGGGAAAGCCTTTGGCACAGTCTCTTGGAGTGGCCCACTGTGTTTTCCATGTTAAAAATGTTCAAAGTTACAAACATTTACTAAATCCGGTACTTATATTAACCAACAATGCAGTTTAGATTGCATAGATTTTTGTTTTTTTGTTTTTTTGGTTTGTTTTTTTATAAATGGTTATTTTAGGAGTTAATTCTGGGTTCTGAAGTTTAAAGTACTACGATTAATGTTTAAACTGGATTTTATTTAGGGGTAAAAATATTGTGCTACTCCTGAAAATACGTTGAAGGTTTACGGTTTCAACAGCAACCTCAGATGATCAAAGTGCTTCACAATAATTAAAACATCATAAATATATCTATAATAAAATAAGAAACAAAATTAAGTTTGATTTAAAAAAATATACAATAGTAAAATTAGCAGTAAATTACCAATAATGCAACAGGAATAAAACCAACACTTACTTAATTCAGTTGCACTAATTTCCCAAAACCTTGTATTAATTCAAATGTACTTTAATCAAGTATGTCACTTACAATTTTGCTGCTGGTATGCTGGTCTCCACAAGAACAGCTTCAGCGGGTCTCCAATGACTTCCTGTTTCGTCCGATCCCCGCAGACTTTCCTGACGTTGTCTTTGCAAGACATGGCGAGTCGAGTGCAGCTTTCAGGTCCCCAGGAAGCAGAGAAATACATCTTACACATGGTGAGTCTGTGCACAAAAACAACTTTGAGCTATTTCAAACATAACATTTTAACGCGAGTTTAAAAACGAGCTCTTTTGCAAGCGGTGCATGTAAAAAAAAAAATAAATAAATAAGAAAAAAATTTGCATTTCAGATTGAAGATGGCGAGATCTATGCTAGCATTAACCAAAAGGACGGTATGGTCTGCTTCCATGACAACCCCGAAAAATACAACAACCCAGCAATGCTCCACAAAATAGATCAAGAGGTGAACCTTAAATTTTCCTGTGGATTCTCTTCTACTTTAATATCCTGGTTAAAGCAACTATAATCCATATCACTGTTTCATTATTCTTATTTACAGATGTTGAAATGTATAGAGCTGGATGAGAAACTAAAGTCTATGGATCAAGAAATTACAGTAAACCCACAGTTTGTGCAGAAGGTGAGTGTTTTCTTGCAGAATTCTGCTTTAGTGATGGCAATTATAACTAATGTCTTGTGTTCATGCAAAATATATGATAGTACTATGATAATAATTGATTAAAAAGAAGTAACATTTTACAAGATGGTCTAAATATGATCAGTAAAATAAATGTTGACTAATTACTGCCTTCCATAATAATTAAAGTCAAAATTATCATCAAAATAATTTAATGTTATGAGATAAAGGGATAAAAAAACCCTAAATATTATGACATATTTGAATGCCTTTATATTTGTATTATTTGAATTGATATTTTGTACCTACAAATTTAAGAAAGATAATAGTGGAGAAAAATAAAGTGTTGTTCCCCCCCCGGCCCCCCATTTGGTGCCAAACACTGTTAAACTGGACCTCACTGTGTTGACTGGGATGGCCATAGATTAAACATGGATGGGTGAGGAAGCGGGTAAAAGAGTTTAATATTACTAAAGCTAATCTTTACCGAGTCTTAGAATAAGGCAAGTTTATCCGCAATATTACACACAAACCACAATTTGGTGTGTTACCCCGATTTGAAATTGGAATTAAAAAGGTTTCAGAAATGTCCTTCCCGTTTGAACTAACTTTTTTAGTAAAATCGGACAATAGAAATGACTAGCATTGGTTAATTTGGCCTTAATTTTACACCATATAAATTTTGATCCACCAAAGAGAAAATAAAATATTTAAACAATCCCAACTCACTGATATAATTAATACCATGTTCCTATTAATCACCATTTACTAGTGTTTACTAGCAGACACAACAAAGTACAGCATTTTTGACACATTTGGCTTCCCATATTATTTCTCGACTGCCGAACCGACATCTTAGATCACCAAAAACTCAGTAGGTTACTACACTGCAGTGTGTTTAAGCTTTTGCATCATCATTGCCAGGCATTCCTGCCTGGTTTTTATAGTCAGTAGCTTTAAATAGTATCTTTATCTACTTATTGCCTGAATAAAAGCAATAAAATGAAACGCATGCCACATTCTGAATGACGGTCGTGAGAACCTGTGTTTTCAGTAACCTGACAGTTGGATATGAATGCTAATAACGCTAAGCTCATAAAAAATGTTGTATAATTCAGTGCAGTAAATAAGCATGTTTTCTCCAACATATTGAGACATGTCTGTGTTTCATCAAGCTGCAGTTAAATAGCAAGATTTTCTAAGCAGACCAGTAAGGTGTAGCAGATTTCAATAAAGAAGCCATTTTGTTTATTTGAGCTCTTCCCCTCTGTCAGTCATAGAACGTGCTGGATTTAGACATTTTTGTAGTCTTTTAAAAAGCAGAGTTAACATACCAATCTTCATTATTTGGGGAATACACAGAGCATACTTTTGGTTTAGTAGTGCTATCGCTGCTAATTGCTAATATAAAACGCTACATATAGCTTAAGATGTCCAATATGGAACTTAAAACATGTTCTTGCATTATAAAGTCACTGCCATGGTATGAGTTGAAAATGGTCTCAAAGGAACAATGTTATCGTTTATCGCAATAACTTCTGGGACAGTTTATCGTCCAGTGAAATTTATCGTGACAACAGCAGAACTGTCAGAACCTTCTTTCACACCACTGTAATACAGACTGCTACAGGAAATCCTTCCTACAACTATTTGATAAAAGTTACAAGTTTTTTAATGTTATTTTTGCACCATTACTAAGAGAGAAATCGGAATAAACTAAAATTGCATCCATAGGTTACACACTGTACAAAAAGTGGAGGAATCTGAGTGAGTTCTCCAGTGTAAAGCAAATACTTCACGCTACTGTCAAGCATGATTTGGACCGGACTGTCAAAGTTATATTTGAACCGTGGCGAAATCCGAGAGCATTTCTTCTGCAAAATGTGTCAAAAAGAAAAGCCCCACTTTTAATCTGTTTTTGTTCTAAGAACGTAGCTATGGCTTCTGTGTTTTCGTGGTAAACATTTCTGACCCGTGCTGCTGCTTCTTCGCTTTTCCTGCAGAGTATGGGATCGCAGGAGGACGACGTCGGTAGCAAAACGTCGAGTTATTCATGAGGGGGCCTTGGACAGGGACAGAACGCCACAGCCACCCCAACACGTTCTTCCCTGGATGAGTTGGATTTTTTTTTAAGAGGAAAAGAAAACATTCTGTTGCGTCAGGACATTGGTCAAGGAAAAAAACCTAATTGTGTGGAATGATGATTAATTTGGTTATTCTTACTTCACCGTGTCTTAAGGATAACAGATCCTTAGAGAAAAAGGAAAAAAAAAAAAAAAAAAAAGTCCAATTTTCATCAGTGTTTTATTTATCAATGTTCAGGAGCGCCACAGCTACGCTGACAGAAACCACAACAATAAAAACTGGACTTATCTGTTCCAAACGTGTGTGAATAAATCTCACTAGTTTTTTGTTTTTTTTCGTTGCTTTTTTTTGTTGTTGTTTTTATTTGTTTTGTTTTGTTTTTTGGGGTTCTTCTGCATGATGGCCGTAACTGGAGGGGCATTACGAATGAAGTGAAGCATCTTTGGCTGACGAGGAATAAATATGATTATATTCTACATCTTGTAAAGACCGCGCTGATCGTTTTCTTCTCACTCCTTGGTTAGATTGTAGATATCATAAAACGCGAAGCTGTACACACGAACGTACCCTCAACGAAGCTCGACACTGTAGAGAAGTCGAACACAATCTGGTGCACTGTTTTTTTTGTGTTTTTTTTTTTTTCTTTTTTTTGGGGGGGGGGTTGTTTATCTTTATTTTATTTTTTTTATGCCATATAAACAAGGTGTAGCTAGAGCAAATCACAAGACAAAGTTTTGACAGATTTAATTCAACAAATA
>CAEGAD010065917.1:0-25805 GCA_903067055.1 Poeciliopsis paucimaculata | reverse complement strand
TATAATAATGTGTTAATAATTTCACACATAAGTCGCTCCGGAGTATAAGTCGCACCCCCGGCCAAACTATGAAAAAACTGCGACTTATAGTCCGGAAAATACGGTACTTATCTTAATACGTTGGACACAAAGACTTCTGTAAGTAGATTATGTCGCAACAGAACAGAGGATGAGATGCTAAACCACATGAAATGACACAAATGTTGCATAAAAGTTGCACCGTTTCATCTTTTCAAACCTGAATGGAGTGAAAATCCAACAAGATAAATTACAAGTTTGCGCCAATGAGTTTATCCATAATGACGAGGCTTCAACGCATTTTGCCCTGCATTGAAATTCAAGCACTTTTTAAGCATTTCAAGGTAAGTTTTTCAACTTTTCCAGTGCCATACTTTGGAAATAAAGACAGCAAAAATGAATAGAAAAATTTGCTATTAAATGGCTTAATTTATTACTCTTATAACATTCTACAACTAGGATAAAATAAAATAACAAAATGTTGTGTTTTGAAATGTCTCTCTCACACACCTTATACACCTGACTAATCTGAGAAGTAAACACTAATTTAACTAACTAACTTCAATAACTGACATACAAAATGTAAGCCATTTATATAAGGAATAATAAATATTAATTACATTGAAACAATCCAAACAAACTGGGTTAAGTTGAATAACCTTTCTGCTTAAACGTATAAACAGAATTTAGAAAGAAAGTCAGAAAAAAATGTTTTCTGGCATTCAGCAAATAGAAAGAATTTTTGAAATTCTAACTAACCTAAAATAAGAAATTTTAGACTGATCTAACGTCAGAAAGAAAAAGAATAAGAGTTTGAAAATACCTGGTTTCAAATGTTTTCCAAATTTAAGCTTTTAATCAGATGTTCGATTTTACTTTATCACTAAACTGTGCAGTTTGAATATTAAACACTTTCAAAGAATTTGAACAGAAATCAAGCACTTTCCAAACCTTGAAAGCATCTAATATAAGTGCATATCCAAGAATTTCAAGGACCTGTATGAACCCTCTCTGCAGACTGCATGTGTTGCCTTTCAGAGCTTGTGTAGGTGTTGACTCACACCTGCGTTGTGCAGCGGTGTTTTAACATGGCCGACATTTCCTGATTTTAAAAACACGAGAACAGCTCAACATTGATTAAATTTTGCACTAAATTTGTGCGTGTGGCCATACCTCTCAGTGTCAGGAGGTCAAACAGGACCAGAGGGAAAAGGGGAGGGGGTCTTCAATGCTGGACGTCCTGCAGACACAGACGGAAGAAAAATGTCTTCTTAGCATGTGGATAGTAATGTCAAAGGTTATTTTGGGACACAGACAAACACAGCTGACAGGAAATACGCTTCAGATTGTTAGAGCAGAACCTCCCCCTCATCATCATTTGGAGTTAAAAAGAAAACTTTAAGGGGGTATTAACATTTCGGACACTTCATCTCTGCTGACTTTCTAACATTCATCTCCCCAACACTGACCCAAAAAATGTTACAATTTCTTTTGTGGTTGGTAATAAAATTTTATTGAATCCACATGTTGGGACAGAATTTACTCCAAATACACTCTGAAAAGACTTTTTATTTCTCTGGAGTCACAGTAAATGTGGGATTATTTACAGCAGGGTTTGAGCAGGTTCCACCAACTCAAATTTAAAACTTTTAAAAACCATTATGAATGAAATTTAAGACTTGCATTGCAACAAATGTACAAAAGATAATCACAAATTAATACGTCTCATGGGTGAGCCAACAGCTAGCTAGCTTTATACTTGCTAGGTAGTTAGTAAGGGTAAAGCAAGCTAGCTACCCTATGGCAGCTGGCTAACTACCATAGGGTAGCTATGAATGCAACAAATGCCTATGGTAACTCCAATACATCTTCTATCAAGCAACAAGGGGGATTTCAAGTTTTAACAAAAATGTAGAAAAAATTGTTTGCTAGCATCTAACAGTTATGTTCCTGGTTAGGTAGTTAGCCAGCTACTGTAGGATTGCTACCATCTATCCTATGGTAGTAAGAGAAGGTAGTAACCCTTGCTAACTACCTATTCCTGTTGGGCAGTTAGCAAGGCTACAGCTGCGTATGGGTAGTTAGCTTGCCCTTTGCCAGCTAACTAGACTATTCCAGCTAGTCTGTTAGGTAGATAGCTTGCTAGATGGATATCTTTGCCCTTGCTATGTACCAAGGGTATTGCTAAGGTATAGCTAGGATAAAGTATAAAACTACTAATATACAAGATTAAAGAGTCCTGCCACGACAAAATTCAAGACCTGTTATGAACGCATTTAAGCCCTACTTAATTTCATTGAAAGAGTAATACATTTTAAGGGCTTAATTTTAGATGCATCAACTTAAGACTTTTTAAGGTTGTGTGGATATGCTGTACAGTCATTAGCTTCAAATAAATAGAAGATTTAGCAAGAAAGGCATGTGCAATTTGCATTGATGGTAAATGCTTTTTTCTGTTCAAAACAATAGAAACTGCCAAGTGGTTTTGTTTTGCCTAAAAACTCTCATAGAAACACAAACTCTCCAATACATCTTGTATCAGACAACAAGGGGTATTTAAAGTTTGACAGATGAAAGTGAATAAAAAATGGTTCGCTAGCATCTAGAAATTATGTTCCTGTCGGCATCCAAACTTCAACAGCCGCAAGTGATGATAATCTCGACGCTGAACTGACATGTAAATATCTCCCAGGGTAATAGATATGCTTATTTTTGCTATTTTGTACTGCGTACTCGACATAATTTTAGCGGAGAGTGACACAAACTTACTATTTTCTCTGAGTTTTTCATATTTTAAAAGTAAAAATTATATTCAACCAATGTGAAAACTTAACACCCTAAATCTAATAACCCATCCTCCCTTTCTTGCAACAAATACATGCAGCATCTTTTACATCACTTTGGTTACATTTTGAATATTAAGAGGATTATCAAGCATTAATGGTGTGTTCAAAGTCATAGTACATCTCGATTGGATGCAAGTCTAGAGCTTTGGCATCACATTCCTGCCAAAAAAATCTATAAAGCTTAATAAGCAAGCACCACAAAACATTTAGGGTGTTTTCACATCTGAAAGCCTGGTTCACTTGGTTCAATTGGGGACTAAAGTTGCAACATTTGTTGCATTTTCAGTTGGTGTGGTTCACTTTCACATTGCAACATGTCAAATGAACCAAACCCTATGGAAAATCCCTTCCCCTCCTAGCCTGTGGGGGCGCTGCTGTAATGTAGCAGTGCTCAGGTGCAAGTTGGGATTTAATTGTAAACCGTTTTTTATGTTTTCTCAAGTTATATCTGTCTAATACTAAAATATATTTGCCGATCCGAAGTAGTAATCAGACAAAGGATAAAGGTAATCTATAAGCGGGAAAATACTTTTTCAGCAAAAACTCTAAAAGTCCCAAAAGTTAAGTTGTACAAATTATTTTTATTATGTTAACTTCAACTCATTAAACTATTTAAAAACAACAACAGTCATGAAACCCTGAGTACTGTACAGCTACAATCAAGCAACAACGATGAACTGATTGAACTCTTTTCAGAACTGCTTTAATTGTCGTAATTCAATATTTTAAGTACGCCCAAGAGCTCCAGCTGTGAGTTACACAACTAAAATAAATAATTGCGAATGTGTTTGTTTTCCTGCCCAGGGCTCCTTAAATGCACCATTTACATTTTAAAATTTTTCTGGTTCTGGTGTATCAAATAAAAGCAAATATTCAACAATAAAAATATATAATAGTGGCATAAATGTATTAAAAAATATATAAAACAGTGAGCATTATATAAGAGGAGACCACCCAACCAGTGCACCTGTTTAATAACAGCCACCACACACACTCTCCCCAGTGGCTGTATATGCAAACCTGCACACCTGCACAAGGCAAATGGACCTGAAAACAAACACAAACTATACTTACCAAAGATTTTCTCTCTGTTTTTGCTAACAAGTAGAGCAGCTGTTAAATCCCAGCTCCTCTCAAGCTAAAAACAAACACACTACAGCTTTGACTGCAAGCAAAAAGTCAGCAACACTGGACTCACCGTGTTCAGAAACAGCTTAAAAGTTAATTTGTCGAAGTAAAGAAGCAGCAATAAGGCAGGGAAAAGGGCGTCTATCAGACGAAGGGGAACTAAAGAGGGTCAAGAGGGTGTTTACTACACACAACTTGAAGACCACATGATCAAATTACCCCTCGCAGCTGTCCGCCGTTGTCTCTGCACTGACAGGACCCCGAGCAATGAGCGAGTGTGTGTTAAATTTACATTACTCTGTGCAGCAACTGTAGACGACAGCATTTCTAAAGCGTCTCTGAGCGCCATTTACCCTCTGAACAACCGCAAAGACCTCTGGAAAGCTTGCAACAATTTTGTAAATTAACTTTTAAAAAGGTTACGATTTCAGGAAATGGGGAAGAGGTGCTGACTGAATCAATGGTGGTTTTACTACGGGTGTTAAGTGTTAAAGAGGGCCTGTTATGCTACTTTCACTTTTAGCATGTTTTTGTACTTCCAGTTGAGTCTCTACAGCTTCTAAAAACAGGCCAACACATAAAAAAAAAACCCAAAACAATAAAAACATGCTGTTGTTTTGCCAATAAATTCATGTTTTTTGGTGTCTGGAAAATGAGCGGTTTAAAAACCTTCAGAATGTAACGTCACAAATCAGCAGGCATCAACCAAGACGAGCTCCAACACGTTTGGTCAGCAGGCTTATTTTGCATAATAGGGAAATTATTACACAAAAGTCGGACTTTGCACATTTTCATACTTCCAGTTGCATCTCAACAGCTCAAGCACTTTAAAAAAAAAACAACAACCCAGGTATTTTTTGGCAATAAGTTAATGTTTTTTGGTATGTGGAAAATAAACCGCTGAGCCAATAAACGAACACTGTGCTGTTACCTAGCAACCCAAATTGAACTCCAGCATATTTGGCCAGCTGGTCTCGCTTCTGTATGTGCTGTACAACAGCTGCTGGAAAAGACAAGAGTTTTCTTGCTGATTTTTTATCCAGAAACCACTCGTTGTGTTCTTGTTGGTTGTACAGGCAGCTATACTAATGCTTTTCAAAGGTGTATGGCTGTATAATTGTGCATCTCTTTGCAGCTATTTTATGTGTGGACATTGAGTTGGGGGGGCATTCCAACTCAATGTTGGGATCCTAATGAGCTGCAGCAGCTTGTTATAATTTAAAGTGACAAGACGCCCTAAAACATTTCATTCTGAAAGGAGCTCAAAACCAGACCAGACTAAAATCTCATCATGCAAGAATGATTTTGTGCAAAAAATGTAATGAACATGTTTTGTATAATAACCGGTTCAAGGAAACCTAATATGTCACATTTAAGACAAATAGAAAAAGTTTGAGGTTCATCTTTGGGAATTAATATGTGGGTTTGCTTTAGAGGAGCACAGGTAATTTTCAAAACACTCTCAAGCTCAATAATCCAGCATTAATCCACATTAATGCTGGATTATTAAAATTATTGGCCAATCATCAACATTTAAAAAATATTCAAAAAAGTTTCCATTAAATTTCAATAAATTCCTGTAAATTCTTCATTAATTTTTGTTATTTCCAAATTAAGGTTTCTGGTTTCTTAAATCCTAGATTATAGCAACTCTATTAACATTTATTTATTTACTGAAAGCAGAGGTTATTTTGGGGTTAGAAACATGTTGCCAATTCAAAAAAACTGAATAAAGAAAACAGAAAATTTAATAAATTAAATTAAATGACTTTTTGGATGGTCCTACTTATTATCAAAATAGAGTAGCTTTACAATATCCAAATATTAAAATAAATAAATGAATTATTGTGAAAAAGTAATTATTGAAGGCTTCAACAGCATATAACTGATTTATTTATTTAATTTTTCCTTTTTTTATAATTGTTTTTTACAGCTGAGAGAAGGTTTTCACATTTGCAGACACATTTCTGGCAAACATTATGTAGC
The DNA here is from genome assembly GCA_903067055.1 of Poeciliopsis paucimaculata. Lineage (NCBI taxonomy): Eukaryota > Metazoa > Chordata > Actinopteri > Cyprinodontiformes > Poeciliidae > Poeciliopsis > Poeciliopsis paucimaculata. Next base: position 19,827 of record CAEGAD010065917.1, on the reverse strand, counting down.
AGATATTTTAATAGCTCCAAAAAGACTGAATATACAGAGAGAAAGTTCCACCAAAAAACTCATTGAGGATCAAATTGACAAATTTCATCATGGTAATCTAATGTGGATTTGGATTTGGCTAAAACAAACTCCAAGATGATGACGGTTCAAACACAATCTTCACATCCCAAAAGGTTTATTATTATTAAATTACCTTATGTTTACTGAGTTTAATCTGACATTAAGACCAGTTTAAACTGACTGGGAGCCTTTCATAGATCATATTTCATTGTCTCACTTGTACTTGAACCAACTTGCTCCACCAACACAGGCCCTCGCATTGTTTGCCATTTTAAGCTAGGACATTCAATGCTACATTTAATTACACCAAGCATATCCTATTATTAGGCTCTACGTTTGCACATTTGCATTTTCGGATATCTAAATTGACAAAGCAACTTTTTAAGTTATTTACAGAAACAATAATCGCAAGAATGCAGAGAAAGAAACTCTGCAGGATCAGATGTAACAGAAACTGTGGCGAATTAAAGAAACCGGAAGCAAGCATAAGCGCGAGAAACAGGATGAGCATGCAAGAGACAAAAGATAGGAAGTGAAAGTTGTGTCTTGTGTTGCGTAGAAAACTGCAGTGCATTTTTTCTTATTTTGGCACAACATGTACAAATTCACTTGACTTTTTGTGCAAACATACCACAGTGTCAATGACCTCAGTATCACCTGAACAGGAATTCAAACAAGCTGTTATGCAAATATTCTCCCAAGCATCGGTGAGAGAAAAGTAAATGAACAAGGAACAAGTCCTTTTTCTCTACCTCGCGGCAATGCTGCGAGCTACGTTGTGTATTAACTCAGATTCGCTCGTGTTAAACAGCAATTGGTTGAAGAGCTCTGTGAACTTTACAGCAATTACTCCTACATACAAAACGAAGAACGCTTTAATTTCACTATAATTTGATTCCTGGGGAATTATATAAACCAGACTAATCATAGGTTTCATCCTCTCTGCTATTATCTCCCCACCCACAGCGAAGATAGTCGCACAGTTCAGCCGTGCAGTAAACCAACAACAAGTCTTTCCATATGAGTTGAAAGAAAAGGTTGTAAGGAAAAAGCTTTTGTAAAGACATGACAGATTTTTTTGCAGATCTACCCGCTTATTAGGTGAAGGGTGGTGGATCCTAGAAAAAATGGCAGATGGCTAATTCATGTTTGCCTTTTCATTTCGCCCTGTTTTAAGTGTAAACATACCTTCCCTCGCCTGAAGCACAAAATATGTCCCCACTAGAAAAAGAGGTCCCAATTTTATCAGTTCTTATAATCTAATCTGTGCTTTCCATTGTTATAACTTGGTGAAACCCGTTATTCTTTTTTAAATGAGAACATTTACATTTTTATTTAAATTTTTAAGCATTTTTTTTTAACCACCCGAGCACAAATCTCCAATTTCGAGTTCATAAAAGGCTGCCTTCACGTTTTTGTAATCATAATTGTTTTACAGGTAGATCAAAACTAAAAGGGAAAAAACTACAAACAATAAGAAAATTACAAGGCTAATGGAATAAGAAATAAAGTCAGAGTGAAGCAGCTACATTTTAAATTAACCTTTTATATCTTTTTTTTTTTTTTTTGCTTTCTTTCTTTTATAATTTGCCCCAACTGAGTTTACTTTTGGCTCTTATGTAAATTAATAAAATAATAAAATGAATGAATAAATCTATTGTAACAATGTATTTATAGCATTTGCATTCACTGACCACCGGTCTTTATTTCAGTTGTAGATTATATATACAGCGAAGTCCAAAGTTTGTGTTAACATTAGAATTAATCTAGTCTACCTATGTTGACTAAAATCTCTTAAGGAATAAATGTAGTTTTTAGGTCACAATCTAATTCCATAAGGTGTACCTACAAAAGTGTTTTCATATTTTCACAATTCTCCTGTTTATTTACTTCAATTCCTTAAGAAGAGGTTGATTTTTGACCCATGACACCTACTTTGGCACAGCTACTGTTCAGGAAAAAAAAAATCTAACCCTTATACACATAAATTGGTAAGCCGAATTTAATATTGGACACTGTTGACTTTAATAACCCTTAAAGTTGAGGCCCAGAGTTTGCATATTTTGAAGAAAAGTTAGGAAAACTAGCAATTACCAGATTTTTGAATGGAGTACTGTTCCTCCCACCGATGAGGAACTGAACACCAATTGCCGTTTTGATTTGAAAAGTGGGCATGTCTTAGCCATGGCAGGGAAAGACAGCCCTTTCTATTAAAAAAAAACCCCACGTACGCTGCTCATCTAACGGTTTTTAAGTGTACATCGTCGCTTCCAACAACAACAATAATTATAAAATATAAATGATCCTGGATTTCTCTGAAGTTCTGCCAACTTTCGGGGCAGCTTTGTGACACATGAGCGGCCATATTGCAGGAAAGTTTAACTCCCTGTTCACCTTGTTCACCCGAATGAGGCTGCCAGGAGCCTCTCGCTCCTAAACTTTTGTACTTTTTGGCATTTAAAAAGAAGCCGTTCAGGTAGCTAAAACGTCCGGTTGGATTTCTAAACCACGCCGTGTGTTTTCAGAGTGCTACATAAGGCGAGATTTACTCACCGGGACTATTTTCGGCAGGTCCAAATACATCAACACAGAAACCCCTGTGACACCGACGTCAAGTTTCTTCGCTTTTTTGTGACCTCCACCCGAGTTAGGATGTTATCTTTCACCAGTCCCGTTATTTATTTCCGGAAAGAGCCATGTTTGTCACCTCCACACCCGCCCGCAGCAGCTACTGCACCGGTTGCTGCTGCCGCTGCTGCGATGAAGTGAACTATTTTGAAAGAAAGTCACTCCTCCCTGGTTCGTCCTGCTTCCTCCCCTTTTCACGCGGCTTATTCGCTCAAAACCAACCCGCACGACAAAAATTATAAGTACAGGTTTCATTTGGGGGAAAAAAAGATAAACGTATTATGTCTGTTTTTACTTCAAATCAAAAAGATGAATTGAATACAGGGCCGGTCCAAAGTTTTCTGGGGCCCCAAGCTGAATTTGTTTGCAGGACCCAAATTTGTTTGTAAAAAATTTGTATACCTCATTAAATATTAAGAAAATGTCACATGTTGATGTTGGATCTCATTTATATTTGTATCCGGGAAAGAAAGTTATATAACTGCAGTTAAACAATAAACATTAACATTTTTCTTCAATAAAGTGAAACCCCACTTGTATTTTTCTGTTTAAGTTTTATTTTAAAAATATCTTGTTAAAACAGTTAGCTTTGACATGAAAGTATATTATGAGACAGATAATCTGTGGAAAGATTGAGATCCTCCACGTCTTCCTGAGCTACTATTGCTGTCTGAAGAAATGCACCACTGCCAATCAAACAGAGGCAGGAAGAGGGCCTCAGCACTATCAATCATCCTCATGTACTTGCTACTAAATCTGCTAATAGTGGAGAAACAACTTACAGTTACAGGAAAGCTGTTTATTCATTTTGACCGGTGGCTATACCAACTAGCCATCGCATTCACAACAGGCTTTGCTGGCGGAAAAAAGAGAGCAGAGAGCAAAGCAGCAAGTTTTAAAGCAAATGATCTGTTTTGTACTATGCTGTCACAACATAGTGACAGTTTTGACAAATATGTAAGTTACATACTGCAACTTTAAATATAAAGTTCTTTATTAAGAAATTGTCACATGTTGATTTAGATTTTTATATTTATCTGGAAAAGAAAGTTACATAAACAACAAAAATTTATATATTTCTTTAATAAAGTGTACATCCACCTATATGTTTTTTGTAAAACTATTTGAGAAATACAAGATCATTTCTAAATTACTGAAAGAAAATATAGCTTGAGAAGCAGAAATACCTCGGCGCAATGCTACTTGACCTGCGATCGGAGGGTGTTTGCAAAGCAGCCAATGCAGGAGCGCTATACATTTTATGCCCATCCCCTTGCAGTTCCTCTAGACTAGCAGCAGCAGCAATTAGCAAACACCTGGTGGAACTCATAAACTTATAGAAACTACTTCACATAATGAGCAGAATTGGTGGGATGACATACTGAAGGCAGAGTGTTGGAAAGAGTGGGACCATCTTAAAGGGACAGAAGCCAATTTCAAAAAGTCAAATTGTGAAGTAAAATTTCTCTTAAGTTATATTTCATATCATAACACATTTTAGTAACAGCTCAAATTATTTGGTTGAGCTATAAAAGTGATGTATATTAGAAAAACAGAGACTTCCAATGGTTTTCCTAAATGTTTCATACTGCTTTGTAATAGTTAACAAGAGGGCCAACAATAAATTCCCTAAATTGGCAATAAAATAAACTGTGGAGATTGTGTTGTTTCCCCAGGGTTACTCATTTGTTCTAGCAGACATTTCTGACGTACCGACTCTCCACAGACTCAGTAGAGGGACGGAAAGGCCAAGGTTTAATTTGTTGTGCTTATAAAACATAATCACCCATTTGTTAAGATTTCTTTGTTAAATTACAGCAGCAGCATTAAATTATAACCATGAAACATGGCCGCCGGCAGAAAAGTCAAGCAGCATTTATCAGGTTTTTCTCTCTCTCTCTCTGTTTATTTCCTGGAAGTTGTGAAATTTAGCATCTCAGTGGTAAAAACGAAAACCTCACAAAAACATACTCTCAAACATTCAGAAGGAAATATGTTTAGTCCCGATTACCTGGATACTTTTGTACTCTTAATAGAAAGTTAATAAAAGCCTTTTTTACTGGCTGCCTAGCTTAACATTAATTGATTAGGTAATCCCTGACTGATTTATTTTTTTTCCTGTAAATTATTTGTCAACTATTTTGGAAAAGCCTAGTGTATTTCCTACATGTCTACTAACTGAACATGTAATATGTGTCACAATCCTGGAGTTTCATTTCCGTTTGTGCTGTGAGCTTTTCTTTGTCATGTATGTCTGTGTTCCTCAATATTCCAGAACTCAAAAGTGTAAAGCTCATTTTCATTTTGGGTTACATCAAGAGCTTTAACATGTGTGCACTTCAAAAACATAAGATATTACCAAGTTTTTTTTTTCTTCTAGTTTCTAGTGCAAATATCTCAGTAAACTTGAAATAAGACAAAACTAGGGTAATTTACCATTGTTTTAATATAACATGACAAAAATGTCTTGTTATAAGTGAAAAAAATCTACTGATGTCACCAATGTCAAGGAAATATTGATTAAAACAGCTCCTATGTATATATATATCTGCTCCTAAGCCTCCTGCCTGAGGGGAGCGACTGGAACAGTCTGTGTGCAGGATGGGTGGAGTCCTTCATGATGAGGAGCGCCCTGCTCCTGCATCGTGCTGTGTAGAGGTCCAAGGTGGAGGAAAGGCTGCTCCCTGTGCAGAGACATCCTCTCAGCAGCAGTGCAGCTGCTGTGCCACATGGTGATGCAGGTGCAGAGAATGCTCTCCACCACACAGCGATAGAAGCTCCTCAGGACTGAGGTCCCAAGTCCAGCTCTCTGCAGCTTCCTGAGAAAGTAGAGACACTGGTGGGCCTTCCTGACCAGATGCAAGGTGTTGGCACTCCAGGTGAGCTCACTGGATATGTGCACAGCCAGATACCTGTAGCTGGAGACCACCTCCAGAGCTGCTCCTCCGATGTACAGGGGATGAAGAGGATCCTTGTCCTTTCTGAAATCCACCATCTCCTTGGCCTTCCTCACATTGGTGCAGAGGTTATTTTCTCTGCACCAGGTGTTCCACCTCCTCTCTGTAATTGGACTCATCAATGTTTGTGATGCATCCCTGCATGCATGTAATTAATCAGGGAATAAAATTGAGTTTCCCTTTTAATTAATATAATCTAGTCTCTGTTTTTCCACTACATATTTCCTCTATAAATGTTTCGATACCAAATAGTTTGATTTAGATTCATATCGTCTGGTCTTAAAAACAGACAGGACATGATGCACTATCAAAAATTTATTTTACGCAACCAAGACTTTGGCAAACAGTTGCGCAATGTAGCATGCACCCTAACCCTGACAGTGCAAACCAGCAGAGAGCTGTAAACATGCAGAGGTACTTCCCTGCCTCTTGCAAACCTGGACACTGAAAAAGGGGGAAATCCTGCTCAACAGGAACTCTGACGTAAACAATCACAAATAAAAAGCCTCCCCACTGGAAGCTCTGCATCAAACACAGAGCATCACTTTGATGAGATTATTTTTAAGTCTGGGAGAAGAAGAAGCAGTATGAAGATGTGGGCACTTGGTCTTCAGCTGGTTGTGGTTGGTGTTTTCTTACAGGTATGGACATCTATACTGAAGAATTTAAGTTTCATATATCTTGCATTTTCTTTAGTATGTTTAAAATCTTTATGATATAGTATTTAGTCTTTCATGTTTCTCATATATCAATCTGTGTTTGTCTTTTCTTCTTACACAAAGTTTTAAAGTGGATTAAGAATTATCAAACCACTGGAAGTATGTCAAAGATCAGGATCTGCACAAAGTAAAACATTTAGATAAATGGATAACAAGTTATAAATTTGACGGCCGTCTAAATTAATGTTTTGATTGTTTGTTCTATTTTGCATAACTTTATGTTTTTATGTTTGTTATGATGTAAAGCACTTTGAAATGCCTTGCTGCTGAAATGTGCTATACAAATAAAATTTGATTGATTGAGTTAGATCTATTAATGGGGATCTATTATGCAAAATTTTGCACATTTTTATACTTGAATTTGGGTCTCAATTGCTTCTAAAAACAGTCCAAACACTTAAAATAACAATCAGGCATTGACCTATTGCCATTTTCTTTTAAATAAGTAAAATTTTTGGGGGGCCTGGAAAACGAGTCGCTGAGCCAATCAATGGACACTGTGCTGTTACCTAGCAACCGAAGCTGAACTCCAGCACATTTCATCAGCTGGTTTTACAAATGTATTCATTCTACAATGGCTGCTGGAAAAGACACGTGTTTTGTTGTTGGCTTACCATCCAGAAACCACTTGATACAGGAGGTTCTACTTCTTGCATAATTGTGCATCTGTTTGCAGCCATTTTCAACATTGAGTACAACATTGTGGCCAGTAGTCGGTTATTTAGATTTAGAGTTATAACACAACTCATTGTGAAAGAAGCTCAAAATGGGCAGAACTCATTATGGAAGAATAATTTTGTCCAAAAAAATATCATGAACATGTTTTGTATCCTAACTTCTTCAAGGAAGCATAATAGGTTACCCTTGAGATACATATCACACATGATCTTAATAGTACCAGAGATTCACAATGTAATTTGTTTTCTGAATATTTACTTGCAGATGCCAGGTTGCTTCCCATCATGCCTCATTAAAGGCTCGGTTGCCCTCTGTGGGTTTAAAAACCTCCACTCGGTTCCTCCTTTTCCTCCTCACATCACCCACTTGTTCCTGGAGAACAATCGGATCGGTGAGATCAACGTCACCTCGCTGTCCGGCTTGGAGAACCTGCAGGAACTGGACCTTGGGAATCAGAAGGTGCCGCTTGTCATCCGGAGCAATGCCTTCCTCAGGCAGAGACGCCTTCGGAGGCTGGTCCTCGGGTTAAACCCTCATCTTCAACTGGAACCACTGGCCTTTGCCGGGTTGTCCAATCTCCAGAAGCTCCACTTGGATTACTGTTCGCTAAACGAGTCCATTCTCATAGGAAATTATCTAGCACCACTGTCATCTCTGCAGAATCTAAATCTCTACGGGAACCATATTAAGAGACTCCGTCCTTCACCGTTCTTTGCGAATATGACTGATTTGACTAACTTGAATCTGGAGCTCAACAAAATTGATGAAATTTGTGAGTCTGATCTTGCTGGTTTCAAAGGAAAACACTTCACACTTTTTAGCCTTAAAGGTGTTTACCTGAGGAACATGTTGAATAAGAGTTTCGACTGGCAGAAATGTGGGAATCCGTTCAGTGGAGTATCTTTCCAGACTCTTGATTTGTCCTACAGTGGACTCAGTGTGGATAAATTAAGACTATTTTTCAGAGGCATTAGTGGAACAAATATTTCACAACTTAAAGTCTCTGGACACATAGGAAAAGGGTTCTCTTTCAATAATCTCCCAGATCCAGACCTTGACTTTTTTGAAGGCTTGAAAAACAGTTCAGTCCACTTTCTGGATTTGTCCAAGAACAGAATATTTTCATTGCGTCAGAGAGTTTTCACCCCACTCACAGAAGTCACTGGTATTGATCTTTCTCAAAACAAAGTGAATCAGATACACAGAATGGCCTTTGAAGGCCTTCAGGGTAATTTAAAAATGCTCAACTTGTCACACAATCTGCTTGGGGAAATCTTTTCTCACACCTTTGTCTCTCTGACTAACCTGGAAATTTTAGATTTATCTGACAATCACATCGGCGTTTTGGGTTACGGCTCATTTAGCGGACTTCCAAACTTGACATTCCTAAATTTAACAGATAACTCCCTGCAGGAATTAGGTTTTCCTGCAGCTTTACCAAATTTAGAAATCCTTAATCTGAACAGCAATAAGCTATCATCCTCATCGGTGAACACCATCACTCGGTTTGCCCATAACGTTTCCTCTCTAAGCATTCAGAACAACAGATTAACGCAGATTTATTCATTTCTGGACCAGATGAAACGCCTCAAACTGCTTCTTTATGGGGGCAACACAATTAAGTGGTGCACCCTCAGCAGGCGCGTCGCTCCATTTAACGTTAAAGTTGTGGATATGCACGGCAGCTCGTTGCAGTCTATCTGGAGTCAGGGCAAATGCCTGGATCTGTTCGACAAATTTCAAAATGTGACCAGTCTCAACTTGAGCTCCAATGGTCTGCGATCTCTTCCTCAAGGCATCTTTAAGGGCCTTGCCTCAGTTATAACGATGGACCTCTCATCCAACACCCTCACATATCTCCAACCCGACGTTCTACCTAAAAGTCTGAAATCCCTCTATCTCTCCAACAACTTCATTGCCTCCCCAGAGCCAATCACTTTCAGCTCCCTCAGCTTCCTAGACCTGTCCAAGAACAGATTTTACTGCAATAATGACCTGCAGAGCTTCTTGACGTGGATGAAACAGACAAACATAACGTTTTTGAGCCCAATAGAGGAGTTCAGATGTGAATTTCCGGCTGGTTTCTATAACATACCGCTGTTAGATTACACCGATCAGATGGCATTGAGCTGATCAGTGTAATGATTATTATTATCATTCAACAATTAATCGTAAATTTATTGATTAAACATTATCCCTTAGTCCGGGTTAGGGACGATGTTTAATTATTTATTTTCTGGGGTCTGTGTGCAACCTTTACAACCCAAAAAGCCATTTTCAGTCTCAAATCTGAGGCTGAAAATGTTTAATGTCAAATGTTTAATCTTTTGTGAAAAGACGGCTTAAGGATTTTAAAAAGCATCCCCAATTTATTTCTGTTATTAGATTTTAAAACAAAGAAAAACATAAACATTTACAAAAAGAATATTGATTTTTTTTTTCTATGGGATTTTGATATTTTATACATAAAACTGCTCTTCTTTAAACACTGCTTTGTCTAATTTTCCAGCTGCACTGCTGCAAACAGGCGTTCACTTTAGAGAATTGTAAAATCTGCAAAACAGATTGTTGGATATCTACATTACTCCCCGGATGCTCCTCAAAAGTAAAAACATGTTGAAGGACTACTCTCACCCTCTTTTACTGTACAAAAATGAATTTTACATACTATACTTAACTTCTGTATGTCTGGTTTCCCCCCATACTTCATGCAAGTTTCACAAAATAAAAAACAGAAGAAATATGTTAGCAGGTAAATACTTAAAACAGTCTGTTTGAATGTCGTTGGAGTTCTGGAATTTAAAATATAGCAAAATTATTTCCGTTCTGGGTAAAATGTGTGAGCCAGAAAACGTTTACATGTATTTACATAATATGGCCAGTAGGGGGAGCTGGAGGCTCAGTTACTTTCTTTTCTTTGGTAGAATCTGTTTCAGTGAGCTTGAACTAAAATAAACTTTTCATATAAGAAAAGGTTTGACATACCTTTAAAGAAAGAAAAAAAAAGTTTTATTATAAGGAGAAATATGAGGGTTATCGGATTTCCAAGAAGACAAATTGTATTTATGGCAAATTTGTATTTTATCTTTTTAAATAAACAAAACAAAGAATACTCATTATTTTATTTAGAATTTGTGAATCCATACTAAACAGAAAAAAACATTTTAACATAATTTATCCAAGTAGAATTAGTCTTCAGTTTTTTCATTGTTAGATTGAATTATGTAGGTTACATGCTTTCTATATGTATAAGTTTGGTAAAAGTATAGGATATTTACTAATTAAATGATTTTAAAACCTAAAATGTTTCTTTTACTTCCTCTGATTATGTAGAATGCATGTTAATGTAAAGATATATGTAAAGTAATTTAGAGATTAAAATAAAGAAGCAATTAATCCAAAACAAAAAAGGACATAAGTAATGAAACAAACTTCCACCATAGAAAAATCTTTTAATTTTATATATTTTTGTGCTTAAAGCAAAAAGAACCTAATAAAGTCTGAAAAGGATAATTTTTCTTAGGTTTCATTAATTCCCTGCAGGAGCAATATTTTCGTTGCATTTTTCTTGCTGCTTTTATCCATTAGTAAATGCATAAACTTCAGTTTAAATGTTGATAAGTGGATCCTAGAAAATGGATTTAAATTGTTTTGCTTATAACATCTGAAAAAGAGCAAACAAACCCACATTAAGCTGAAATAAAACGATCTGCCAGGAAAACGTGAGCATCAGTGAACCATGTCGCACATGTATATCGACACACAAAACCCCCACATCATCCCCATCCACGTTCCAGCACCCTGCACCAGGCGGTTACCATGGAGACAGGCTCAGTATCCACCTCCTCCGCCGTTATTCCCTCACTTCCTGATTGTCTTAGAATCGCCACATCTATCCATCCCCCATCGCCGTCCTCTTCTGCTCCCCCACAACCTAAAAACATGTTTGAGGAACATTTCCCAACAATCGCCATGAAGTGGAGCAGATTGAGGTGGTGTTTATGTGTTGAAAATATGTTTTGTTTGTTTTCATTCATTTCTGACTATGCAAAACAACCCCAGTCCTCCTGCAGGCTGGTCTAAAATTCATCTCATAATTTATATATATGTGGAAGGAATACAAACGAGTAATGTTGCTATATTACAGAGCAGGTTAAAATACAAACAGAAATCACTAAATGAGCCACCGGAGGTACTTCAGACAACCTACCCTTGGATGTTTATTTAAATTTTCAGACTTTTGTCTCACCTCATCAACAATCAATCCAACCAATCAGCAGAACCTGCCGCCTCCTTCGAAGATCACTACTTCTTCAACAGAACGTAAGATTAATCATCCAAAAAACATTTAAGAAAACTTAAATGAGGATCTTCAAATCTTACACTGTCTTCCTTCCAGAAGCCACTGATCCAGTTCCCATCCATGTTTCCTGAATTCCTCATTTCCCTTCTTGTTCTTGCAGCAATAAACTCATTACCTTTATCATGGCCGTCAGTTTCTCACCCAGTAGAGCGGGGCAGATGGTGTTGAATGCACTGGAAAGCTCAAAACATATAATTCTTCTCACCAGCTGGTTGAGCAGGAAGATGATGGTATCCTCAACTCCAAGTTTGGGCTGGTAGGCAAACTGTAAGGGGTCCAAGTGTGGTTGGACCAGGGGTCGGAGATGTCAGCTCCACAGGCATGGAGGCTGCCATAGGGACACTGCGTCTTCAGCACAGGAACAACGCAGCATGCTTTCCACATTACAGGGACCTTCTGTTGGTGCAGGCTCATATTGAAGGCATGAACGAGAAGTCCACAGAGCTGGATAGCACTTCCTTTTTCTTGTTTTATGTAATAGTTGCATTACTGTAGAGTCAGTCAGCCATTCTCCACCCCTGGACTGGAAGTTGCTTGTTGTTTTTACCTTAAAGTGGCCAACTCTCTGTTATTTGTACATCGACTTGATACAGTAGGAGCTTCTGCACTTCAGATATTTGTGCCCTCTGTCACTTTTTTCAGAAGTTAAAACAGTTTAATCCGTTTTTTGCACGTCTTAACCTGTTTTTCCGAGCCGCAGCGATTGAGACCTGCTGCTGCTGGGCAGAGCTACTCAGGTATGTGTTAGAATTGTGGCAGCAAACCAGCAAAACTCAAAGTTTCACCCCCCAAACTAATCGATTGAGTTGAGTTATGCTGCTGGATGCAGGTAAAAGATGACTAGCTAATACCAGTATAGAACCTTAAGATTGCTAACAAGTAGCTGCTCATGTTGTTGTCTATGTTCAAAAGTGCTAGTACTTGTTACATTCAGTTGATTAACTGTTTTAGAAAAAAATTACTTATAAGAGTAGTTTTACTGCACTGTACCTTTTTCTTTTACTTGAGTAATATTATTATTTCTACATAGATTTATTTTGCCCCCCCATGCTAAACTCGTCTGGAGCCGGGGCTGGCCGCAAGTAATGATTGTTTTTATTATTATTATTGTAAGATCATGTCTACATTTTAAGATTTAGCGCGTTATGTTGACAACTTAACGGTCAAAACTAAAACCAATGCTAGTCAGCGAGCAGCAAAATGAGGGCGGGACCACGCGCGCGCTGTCACACAGGCAAACCGAGACGTTCAAACTTCCGGGTTGCCATGGCAATAAGAAGCAAACGGCTAGTAACTGACCGTTAGACAAGCCGTTCCTCTCGCTCAGGCTCAGCAGCGCACATTCTGTGTGTGTTTGTATTGTTGTTGTTGTTTTTTGTTAGTGAACGGGAGGAAAGGTGGTTGCTCTTTCCTGATCGACTTCGTTTCTCCTTTGCTCCGTTTTCATCGCTGGCTCTGTCGCCCGGGACCGAGTGCAAATAATGAGTGCCCAAGAACAAGACAACGCCTTCGGACTTACGAAAAGAATCGGGGATGCGCTATACCATGCCAAGACAGTGCTAAGACAAAGCTACATAATGAAAAAAGAATTCGTGAGTTTCCGCCCTTCTCTTTATTTCTTACTGTCATGGTTTTTCATTGCTGTTATAGATATCTAGCTAATGGGTTAACTATTCGTTAACCCATTAACGGATAGTTAATGGGTTAACGGGCAGATAGTGTCCCTGTTCTAAAACAGTTAGTTACCGGTCGTATTGCCGTTATTGCAGACATTGAACATAAGAAAGATGAACTTATGGCATTATGCTTCCCTGTATCCATGTTGTCTCTGCTAAATGGATTTTTTTTAAAATTTTTTTTAGCAATTTCCCTGTATAGGGGTGTTCATTAATTACCAGAAAACCTTTCAATCAATCAGGTAATACCGTCAGTTGTATTTCCACATTGTGTTTACATTTAAACCAAAACAATACATTATTGGGGCCTGCACATAGCAATGCATAAGGCATCGCATGGCAGGCACCTATTGTTCTTCACCTAATAGAATGTCTCTTTATTATTATTAGTCATTATTTTTCTTCCGTGACCGTTATTGCGGCTCGTACCGCTGCGTGCCCACCCACAAATATGGTATCAAAACCAGCGCTTGATGCCGGCATGTTTGCTATTACTTTTAGTGGGATTCGGAGTTACCATGGCGACATAAAAAGCGAAAAACGAACAAAAAATTTTGTCAGTTGGAAACTGCTCAACCTAGAGTGTAGCTCACGTTTCGTTAGAGTGTAGGGAAGCAGTGCGATTCTGACCCCAAATAAATTTTGAAATCGCCGTCACGCCCACAAATATCGCACTATCGGTATCAAACTCGGTCATGACATCGATACAGTCCCTGCTCCGGTAAAATGTTTTTGAAATTTTTCTAGGGCTTACGGTTTTCTGTGAAGGTGCTTCAGAGCGACAGCATTTTCACACGCTCAGCCACATTGACTTCCATGTATTTCTGAAAAATGTCAGACCTCAGCGCACACCATTTTTATCTCATTGCTGTTATTACTGAGTGATGTACAGATATAAATCGCGGGACTATCGGAGACTTTTTCCACCTCTCTGTCTCACACACACACACACGCACACACCCACACGCACACACACACACACACACACACACACACACACACACACACACACACACACACACGGCAGTTGGCAGAGGATCCATTACCATAGCAACGGAATACAGGAGGGAAGCTGTTGATTAGGACTACAAATATTTGTAGTTCTAAATAAAAATCAGTTAAAACAGAGGGCAGAACTGACATGTAGAACAACTTGCTGTTATGGCCAATATACAACTGATTTATCCCAAACACTGTTACTCATAGGATTAGTGTAGCCCCTTAAAATAAAGCCTACTGAAAATGTAAAAATAAAAGCCTGAATATTCCTGTCAGGGATTTCACAAAAACTAACTGCTTCAAACAGTTAGAATTACAGTATGTCTCTCCTTGTGTGTCTCACTCACATGACAGTTGAGCTGCTCTTTAGAACTACAATGACTGAATTTAAGACAGTGCATTAACATTAGCACAAACATTAGCATTTCACTGCCCCCCACTAGTGCACTGTCATAGGCAGTGCAATAAGATTATCCTGCATTTTCTTTGTCTCTCAGGTCAGGGCTCTGCCTTGCAGAGCAAGGAACATTAACGTTAGCATTTTACCTTAAATAAGGTATTACCTATTTCTCATACTTATGAGCCATGTTTAGTATAATGAATGGAGTAAGACAATTACAGACAACATGCTAGTGATGCCCCACATGCTACTGACAGTATTCAAGCATTAGCATTTTGGCTAATTTTAGCGTATACACTCATTTTAACAGACTGAATGGTGCAAGTCCATGTTAGTGAACATTCTTGTGATTCTCAACATGCTACTTTGTAATGTTTTAGCATTGATGCTAATTTTTAGCATCAGAAAGCTGGGTCCAAACCGACAGGCACACTTTGGCAGGCCCCAGTTAAATTTCTTCAGGAATTTTCTAGTTTAAAACTATATAATTCTGCATATTCGAAAACAACAATATACAATATTTAAAACAAAAACAATTATTTTTGTTAAATAATAAATTCATCATGTAAATGAAGACAATAGCCCTGTCCAAATTCAGGGGCTGCGTCGTTCCATGAAGGACCTTGCTGCAGCAAACAGAAAGGGATGACCTGAGTGAAGTTGGCCCCCCCACCTTCTTCAAATCAGACAAAATTAGTGTCAAACGTTTGTGCAGCAAAATTTTTTGTTTGTGCTGCTACCATTTTAAAGATATTAAGAAATGTTTCTAGAGGTCATCGAAGATCAACCACCCCCTCCACCTTATTCAAATCAGACACAACCTGTGTCAGTCAACTCGACTCCATTTGTGGTGTTTGTGTAGCAAAAGTTTTTGTTTGTGCTGCTTTGACTTTGGATATATTAATAAAAGTTCAAAGGTCAAAAGGTCAACCAGCCCCCACACTTTTATGAAATCAAACAAAATAGGTGTTAATCAACTCGGCTACGTTTGTGCTGTAAACACAGCACAAAAGTTTGTTTTAGTTTGTCACGGGCAACTTACTCAGGTAAAGGGATGAACCGCTGTCAGTCTCATATCTTATTTGGAAATGGGACCATTGCACTCCGGAAATGAAGAGGGCGCTATTTCCTATGTTATCTGCGGTCTCCTGTTTTTATTTTCTTTTGAAGTCTGGATTTATGTTCATCTTTAGGAAGGAGTTTCACACTCAGCATGTATTTGAACTTCTCTCTTTTATTCACTTAAGCACAGCCCACTAACTTTCTGTGTACTTCTAAATCTGCTCCTTAGTTGTATCTTTTTGGATAAATTCCCTAACAAAACACCATACCTTTTTCATTTTCTTAAGGAAGTAGAGAGAAACTGGAAAAGTGTTTCCAGTTTTTCTCGATGGTTGACCTGTTAAACTGTGGCTAATTTTAAATACCTTGGGTCATTCCTCGACAGTCAGCTCAACTTTGCTGAAAAGAGTGGTTATATTTTTAAGAATTGTTCTCAGAGATTCTATCTTTTAAGAAGACCCAGTGATCTTGCGGTTACCCAACTAGAAGTTGTGTACAAAACAATGCTGAGTGTTTTAACTTTTCACCTCCTCGCCTGGTTTAGTCACATGAGCTGAAGATTAACAGACAAACTTTTAAGAATACTTTCAATGGCAGGTAAAGTAGCAGGTAAATAGTGGTGAAACCAAAAATAACTCTGTCTCAGTCTCAGTAATCTAAATGCTGATAAACCATCATCAACATTTTCCAGCAGATCAATATGATCTCCTGTCAAATGCTCCCTCCGAGTCCTTTTATTGGCAATGTTCTCCAGAGCCAAAATGTTCCACATTTACGCTGCACACCTTTGTGCAGCTAATGTATGCATGTGATTGTTTACACATCTTGATCTCCCTACAAATAATCAAACCCAACCTGCTTAGAGTTAATCTGCTGATCTAATTCTGTTTTCTTTTGCAGTCAGAATGAAATTACCCTGCTTTTTATGTGCTTCAGCGCACAGACCAATGCGTTACATCTTTATGTGACAAAACCTGCTGAAATTTACTATTTACATTTGAGTGAGGTTTTCACATCCTTTTATTTTATTCATTTGTGTGTATCATGTTATTGTGTTATTGTTGTGTTTACATTTAAACAGTAAAATATTAAAACAGAAAATGTTTCTGTGACTGCCGCACATTTTCACATCAGATAAAAAGTTTGCGTATATTTATGTACCCTTTCATGCTGTGCTGTTAATTTTTTTTACAATGCCAACTTGTGCGTATAATATAGCGCCGCACATTTTTTGTGCATATAGACACTTTGTACATGAGGCCCCAAATTTTTAAACTCCAGCATTGGACTTGTCAGAGGCTCGTCAAACACAACGCTTGAAAAGCTTCAATTGTGCCACGATGCACCCTCGAAGTGCAGCTACATACAGTATATTTTGAATGTAAACCAGATGCACCTGATGCTCAAGTCGCGTTTGGTGTGAACGCACCATAAGTCTCAAATAATTTTCTCTGTTTATCAATACATCACCTAATTGCAATATTGCTCTGATAGTTTTGGAGCTGTCTTCTCCCACTGCATTAACAGCCACACCTCCCAGCTGTCAGCTGGTCAGGTGCTCCCAGTGCAGTTACCGCCTGACTCAGGGCACATTGTTTTAAAAACTGCTGCTTTCCCTGAAACTAGTTTTCTCCAATGAGTGGAAGTTAAACATTGATATTATGTAGTCAGTCTAGTAGTTTAAGTAATGGTTGGTTTACCAAAGTATTTAGTCTATTTATGAGCAAATCAGTTTGACTGATTAAAGCTAAGCCTTAAAACATAATAGTTTTATTTAACTGTAATGTCTTTTCTGAGAGCTGGAGAGTATTCCGTTTGTAAATGAATAATTTGCTTATATTTATTCCTGGTAGAAATGTGCTGTACATGGTTGAACATCCTAGAATCAAGCAATCAGATTTCTTTTTTAGTATGCAAAACAGCCTTTACTACAAAGATGAAGAATAATACAGAAATCAGGAGTAATACATGGCTAAAAAACAAACTTCATCTCCATTTTTTTTCGTCGCTGCTCTCTGTTTCACGCTGTCACGGTTGCTAGACAACATGGGTTATGCTATTCACAGCTTTTCTCGTCCAGTCGTAGTTTATGCACAGCCTTCGAAAGACCAGTCCTACATAGATTGGGTTCTCAGAAGGATGCATACCCTGAATTTGGACACGGCTAATGTCTGTTTTGTTTTCTTTCCTTAGATTAGAATGCACCCAAATGTGCATGATAGTGTGGAGGAACATTCCCTGGTGCCTATGGATCTGTCCGTGCGAGCCGTTGCCACTGTAGATAATGTTGAGGAGCATCTGAAACAGATGCACACGTCTTTGCGACACCTTCTGGGGCTGATGATCTGTTACATCGAGATGGATCAGAGGGTCCGTGGCCCGAAGACAGATTTACTTGCCCAGAGCGCTAAAGTTGTCCGAGTATATTTGGAGCAGTTGATCAATGAGACCAAAGACTTGATGACCGGCGGTGGGCCACATCTGGAGACGACTCCATATAAACATGCGGAATGTACTCCGGTAAAGTAAACAGTACAATCCACTTGCCAGATGTTCCTCTAAATTCAATCAAACTCAGTTTTAGATGTCACTTGTCACTCACATAACATGTCTTGGTCAGTTTATGGATTTTATTTTCAGTGCTCTGAAAAAGTACTAAAAACCCCTTCCATTTTTAATATTTTGTTATGTTACAAACAAAAACCTTAACTTAATTTACTCTCATATGCTAAATACAATCCTGTTCACTAAGTTGCCCTTAAGAGTCAGCAACATATAAAGTTCTCCTTAATGTTAGCTCCAAGTTAAATCAATCCATCTCTGCTCATTTCAGATTTATTTGTAAATAATTTTGAAAACAAGGAACACTTTTCCACTTCACAGTCCTGTGTTTGTCGGTATAAAATCCCCCCAAAATACATGGATGTTTATGGTTTAAGCAGATAAAAATGTGAATGAAGGCCCTAAATCTCAATCAGTATAAAATCCATATCCCTAAAAACAAGTTTTTATGTGCAGAGACCTTGGAGTTATTTTGAAACTGTCCCTTCATATATTTTTTTAAACAAATGGTATAGATTTATGGAGGGGACTAAAGCAGATGACTGTGTACATTTCTTCATCAAGGATCTTAAGCAGATCTATATTTTAAATTAACCAGTCTACCCCAAGCTTGTCGCTTTCCTTCACCAGTGAAACCAAGTGTGATCGAAATCAGGTCACAGACAGTCTCCACCAGCATCCATCCTAGTTAGGCCCGAGCAGCGAAGCCCATTAAGATCCCAGAATTTCTTATTATTTTTTTGTTGTCAAAAAACGCAGCTTTTTGGAGCCTTTAACATATTCAAAAACTCACAAACTTCACCCAAAATTGTCCCCCAACTAAAATCTTTGGATTCCAGTGGAATCACAAGTAGGCGTTTCCAAACTGCTCCCATGTTTCAGTGTACCTAGGTGAGTTTCGGCGCCTTCTAGTGTATTATTGACCACAGAAAATGTCTGTCTGACTGACGCATATTTTCACAGCAGGTAAAAAGTTTGCATATATTGATGCAAATATTCACACCACATTCATTTTTATACATGCCGACTTTTGTGTGTAGTGTCTTGATATAACCCACACCTTATGTTACTTGAATTCTAACAGGATAAAATTTTGTATTTTTTAAAATATGGCCCAAACACAGAATGATTCCCTTGCACTGTCTCTCCCTACTGACACATGTGATGTTTTGTTTTTCTCCTCTGTCTAGGAAGAGCATACTGAAGCGAAAAACATGGAATTTTTAATTTTTGCTTATCGCTTGCTGGATGAACTCCCCATTTGGGCGCAGCTAATCTACAGGAACTTGATGGTTTACCGCCAGAAGAAGGAGGAGCATGAAATGGCGACAATACAACAATAAACAAACCCGTGCAGCACTACCAGCCAGCTTCTTCTTCAAATTATTCTTATTTTGTGAGGGTTTGGTTTTCTGTGTGTCAACTTAGTTTCTGTGTTGTTTGCCCCTGATTGCTCCCAAATGTGTCTTGTTCCCCGATTACCCTTGTGTATTTAACCCCACCTGCGTCCAGGGGCGCAATATGGGGGAGGAAAGTTAGGACAATACCAAGGGCCCCTAACTGACTGGGGAATTTAAAATCTAGCAAAATTATTTTAGTTCTGGGTAAAATGTGTGAGCCAGGAAATGTTTAAATGTATTTACATGATATGGCCAGTAGGGGGAGCTGGAGGCTCAGTTACTTTCTTTTCTTTGGTAGAATCTGTTTCAGTGAGCTTGAACTA
>CAEGAD010065890.1:0-25330 GCA_903067055.1 Poeciliopsis paucimaculata | reverse complement strand
CCTGGGGGTTCTGGAGGTCCTGGAGATCCAGGAGGTCCTGGAGGTTCTGGAGGTCCTGGGGGTCCAGGAGGTCCTGGAGGTCCTGGAGGTTCTGGAGGTCCTGGAGGTTCTGGAGGTCCTGGGGGTTCTGGAGGTCCTGGAGATCCAGGAGGTCCTGGAGGTTCTGGAGGTCCTGGGGGTCCAGGAGGTCCTGGGGGTCCAGGAGGTCCTGGGGGTCCTGGAGGTTCTGGAGGTCCAGGAGGTCCTGGAGGTTCTGGAGGTCCTGGGGGTCCAGGAGGTCCTGGGGGTCCTGGAGGTTCTGGAGGTCCAGGAGGTCCAGGAGGTTCTGGAGGTTCTGGAGGTCCTGGAGGTTCTGGAGGTCCAGGAGGTTCTGGAGGTTCTGGAGGTCCTGGAGGTCCAGGAGGTCCTGGAGGTCCAGGAGGTTCTGGAGGTTCTGGAGGTCCAGGAGGTTCTGGAGGTTCTGGAGGTTCTGGAGGTCCTGGAGGTCCAGGAGGTTCTGGAGGTTCTGGAGGTTCTGGAGCTCAGAGTCTGGACCAGGCTAACAAACAAATCACTGATATTTGAAAAACTCGATTAGCTTCATATCATTTTCACTGTTATTTCAGCCAAACAGATCAATTAATTTCAAAGTGTTGGTTGATGCATCTGCTTCTCCTACTAAAGTTGCTGTTAGAAATGTTTTGGTGCCATCTAGTGGTCGGAGTGTGAATGGGCTGAAACCCAATGAGGGTTTTTATTCTGATGCAGGTCAGTAAGAGGATTTTTCAGTATTTATGTTTTCATATTGGAAACATGCAGGATGAACACCAATTCTGATCAAAATTTATACGTTGAAATTTAATTTATACCTGATTTCAAATCCCAAAAAAAGCTCATGGGAACTTTCCAGCATGTAGAGACATTATTGATTAATAGTTGTTCATTTTTAATTAATAATTAACAAGTAAGAACTGATCAGAAACATACATGTTTTGTTTGAGCAAAAACAGCATCAGTAAAATAACCAGGATTTAAGACTGAACAGTGTCTGGATTATCTAACCAGGTTCTTTTTAAAATTACAATCTCAACAAGTAATATACTTTTTAAAATTAGATATAAATTCAGGCGTTGGTGAGTTAATAGAGCAGTATCTTCACTTTGTAGAGTTTTCATCATGAAAAACCAGGATTTGCTGGAACAGTTCCTGCTTAATGGGAGGAGATTAAAGTTTCCTTAAAGTTTCTTCTGCCAGACAAACGGAGAAGATCAAACCTGCTGAACTTCTGCTGACACCAGAGCTCCATGTTGGAGAAAACGAAGCTTCAGAAAGACGCCTGGAGCTTTTTTATTCCACAAGGGAAAATAAAAAGGATTTGATCTGAGATCAAAACGAGATGAGTGTGAAAAGAGTCACTGCCATGTTTGTGGACTGAATTCAGGCCGTCATGTGCTGCCAGGAATAGAAAAGAAGAAGGAGAGGTGGGTCGAGCAGAAACATTCCCAGCATGGCAGAAAAAAATCTCCAAATGGGGAAGAAATGAATCTAAATCTGTTTGATGTTCCTGCTTCTGTTTAAATATATAAAGGGTTTCCAGTGGAGGCGTTGAGAAGAAATGACGATGAGACAGCAAGGAACTGGATTTATGGACTGGGATCTTCTCAGGATCCCAGTCCAGATCGGTTCATCTCAGACGCTCGGCCATTTTAGCAAATGTTTGGTTTTTGAAAATTTAATTTCTGGAAAATCAGGATTTTTCTTTCTTCTTTTCTTTTTAACCAATGAGCTCCTCAGTTTCCATAGTTCAGTGTATCAGCACACCAAGGGCGGCCATTTTGTTTGGCAAGCTTTTATTTTTACAGCTTTTATTATTTTGGACTTCAGGTTAACTCTATGACAGAATATTACAGCCAGGCAACGAATGTTTTACTTTTTAATTATTACAATAGATGTATGATATTACCACTATAAAATTCTGATGTTAGGAGACTAAAGTAGTAATTTTATAATAACTACAAATACTTCATCTTTTTAACACATCAGTGTTAACACACATTAATGGGAGACGATTGAGTTTATTTTGAAAGGAGAATTGCAGGAACTGAGCTGCTCAGATTGGATCCCAATAAATGTGAAGACAACTGTTTCTCATAATCTTAATTCTGGTTAAACTGAATCATTATTCTGCTAATATTGTGACGTTATTCTCGTAATTAAACAAAACCTCTGATAGCCTGACCCTGATACTGCAGGGATGATTGGAATTATTTTACTTATTTGTCATTTTCTTTTTAGAAAAAGAAGGTGAACAAGAAAAAACCCAAAAACAATTAAAATCATAAATCGGACCTGGAATGAAACAATGAACCATTTGATTCATTCAGTCTCAGCTGTTCCCTGCCTTTCGTCTCTTTGACTCCTGCAGCTCTTCTCCGCTTCGCTCCAACAGTCTCTGGTGGTTTCAGGAAAGTTTTCCCTCCTGCTGGTTTTAACAAAGCTGATGAGATTCATGGAGTCATTAAAGACCAGAGCGGCTCAGCAGGAAGCGGCCGCCATTAATCACAAGCCCTAACTTCTTCCACTGTATTCAGAGCCGTGGCGTCGGGAAGGAGATTAGGATTAGATTTAATGTTGATGAAACGATGCTCCTCGCTGTGTTATGATTTTATGATGTGAACTCGCAGCTGCTGTCTCTGCTGTAACTAATCCTTTAACTGAGGAGAGAAAACATTTAAGTTTGATCTGATTGTGCTTGATGAAGGAGAATAACAGGATGAGTTATCGTTGTGAGATGAACCGATCTGCTGGATCCCAGATGATCCGTTATGAGCCTGACAGACACCACTGGGTAATTGGGGACGTTGTTGTGACAGCAGCGTAATGAACTGCTGTCTGCATGTGGGATGGCAGATCCAGACTGCCAACTCAATCAGCCGCATTAAAACTAAATTCAGAAACTCCAGCATTTATGTAGAAAATATGATTCCTCTTAGAGAGGCAATACATGGCATTAATTTATGATTATTGACATAACACTGAATGCAACATCAATGCAAAGAGCTGCAGTAAACCTGGCTAATCATCTCTGATTTGGTAAAGTTTGATTTAAATCAACAGAAAATCGTGGGAGAGGCGTTCCGGTATCTGATAAACCAAACAACTCTGCTTAATAAAACTAAAAATGACTGATAATAAAACCTCCAGCCAAAGTGAATATTTGCAAATTCTCCTTTGCATTTGTGTGGAAACATGACATGTTAGACAGTCTGCAATAAATAACGTCACATATGTGACCATAGTTTGGTCACGCAGTGGAGGAAAGATGGCGGCTGCTGATTCCCCATTGGTTCATTAACTTTGTTTTTATAAACACAACTGATCCAATTTGTTGAGCCATTGGATCTCGGCTCAACTCCGTTCCGCCTCCTCATTGGTCCACATGCTGGTTTTACTGGGATCCACAATTACTTATAACAAGACGTTATTTTAGAAATACTTATTTTAAATGTCAAAACAAAACGGTGATACTGTTGGTTGTTTGGTTTTTATAAATGTTGGTGAAATACTGTCGCCATGTTGTTTCCGCTGCAATGCATTCTGGGTGCTGGGACGATAGCTCAGCGATGAGTGACGGTTGGGAATGTGGTGATGAAGGAGGAGGAAGAGGAGCTGTTGCCTTTAGCTACATGAACGACACCTTCCTGCCTCTGGACCGACGGTGGTCCAGTCAGTGGTTCTGCTCTGTGTCCGGTCCGGTAACAGCTGTTTAGGGTCCGGTGTCGGTCCCAGGTTTCACATTGAGCATTAGCATTAGCTCTGTTAGCATTTAAAAGAGCTTCCGGCGCTTCCTGCTAATGTTTCTTCCGGTGTCTGTCACTCAACATCCGGTTTGGGCGCTTTGTGGATAAAAACTGGGCACATAATTTGGTTTAAACTCGTTAAGGTAAAGACAGAAGGTCCAGTCAGCAATTTTCTATAAGTAAAGCCAAACCAGCAGGGGGCGCTCTAGCTGATGTCTCATCTGAACAGATTCACTGCAGCCAGATTCACTCAGGGTCTTTATTTTCCTACTACTCTCCTGTTCTGCAGTCGAATCCAATACTGATTTGTATACTGTATTTTCAATGTGTTTGGTTAATGGCTGCTTTCTTTAATTTTATTTTATGAATTCCTCAGATGCAGTCGGCTGTCTGGTGTTTGTCTCAATGGGAATAAAAATAGTTGGTGCTAAAGATAAAAAACAAAGTGCTAAATTTAAAATCATCTGCATGATGAACGGAGGAAACGTTCATCATGAGGCTGTAATGATCCTCCATCAGAACCGGTCAGCTGGACCTTCATTCGCATCCCGTCCCTCCTGTTTCTGTTTCTACATTTATGAAGCAAAGAATCAGGCTTTAATTAAAATAGGTTAATTTATTATTCATATATTTATCTTTCTTCTAATCTTTCCGCAGCTTCTGAAAATATTCATGTTTTTATTATCTTGACCTAAAAGCTTCTGGTTCTTATGGAATATCTGATAATCTTGGATCGTTTGGGATTTTTCAGATGCCTAAATATGTCTGAACATCCTCTATTAATTATTGGAGTTATCCCACTTTATCTCCTCCCTGAAAAGCTACTTTTAAGTTTAGTCTTTTAGTCTTACTAAACTGGACACTTGGTAAGACTCCATGTGTTTTTGCAGAGATGTAGTTCTGTGTTTGGTTCCAGGTTTGCAGAGTGTCAGATTCACATTGTTGTTGTTTCAGAATAAAAGTCTCTGCTGGTTGTTGTAACAGATTACAGCCAACAACTGTGTGTGTGTGTGTGTGTGTGTGTGTGTGTGGGGGGGTGTGTGGGTGTGTGTGTGTGTGTGGGTCAGGGTCGTGACTCTATGTGTTTCTGATCAGAGACAGACAGGACGCCTTGTGTTCCCCTCAGACCTCATTATAGCTCTGATAGCACACACACACACACATTGACATCTGGAAAAGGTCAGAGGACGTGTGTGTGTGCGTGTCCACCTCCCACCTCTCAGCCTGTTTACCGGCTACAACAACACAAGCCGACCCACCAAACCCTCCGAGGAACGCAGCGCGGCGATCCGGAGACGCCGGAGATTCCAGCTGTCTCCACTGGGTCCGCCTCTGTGTCCCTCTGTCTGTCTGTCTCTGTGTCTCTCTGGACCGGATTAAAGCCTTAATTGAGTTAATTTCACAGCCTGTAACTACTCCAAAATTATAGATAAAATAATATTTTTTAATTTTTGCTGGTAAGTTGTTTAATAAATAGACAACAGATATTAATTCATTCGTTCTTCAACCATCAGATTGGAGCAAAATGTTTTTCTATCCGTTCATCTTTCCAGAGTTTCTCTGATCATTCATGGAGCTGCTTTAGAAATGTTTACTGAGGACGCTAACATTAGCGTTAGCTGCTACATGCTAGCATTGAGATGCTATTTTAGGCTTGAATAGCTTAGCTGGTAGGCTAACTCCTTGTAGCTCAACTTGAACACAAACATAGTCTTTTCCAGTGTCCAATCAGATCATTTATTAGCAGAAATGAACCCCAGGGGACCAGAAGACGCTTCGTCGTCCACCGTTGCTGTTGGTGTGTTAGCTGCTGTTGTCACCAGAAATGCACAGATATGAAGGTTAAAATGGGAACCTTGGTATTAAAAAAAGTGATTAATTGCATAAAGAAATGTATAATTTAAAATCTATGTAATCAGTGACTCAAAATCGTTGTGTTTTAACGGAGTCAGATGATCATCAGTGTTTGTTTCTTCCTGCAGGTTCTGATCCAGAGATGCTGCCACGCCTTCACGCCTGATCCGTCAGATTGGTGAGTTCAAAATATTTCACCATCCTGACGAACGTTCAGCTGATGGAAACCTCAGGGAATATTCTAGCCGTTTATTCAGACTAAGGCGGTTCTGTTGCCTCGGACATCTATTGATCAATATTGTCCTCCAAATAACTGCATGGTTTTTTTATGGTGAAAACACTTTTTACCAAGTAAAGTAAAAAATAATGGAACCATGAATAATCCTGAACTTTGCTTCAGTTCCTCTGGTTTCTCTGACAGCTGGAGTTCCTGCAGGACTTTGACTTTGCTGCGTTTCCTTCCAACTGTCATGCAAATTTTAAGCAAACGTCTAAAATGTCAGGGTAATGTTAGGGTACATGATGTGATTTAGTCAGATATTGACGCTACGCAGGGCTGGAATACACAGGAAGTAGAGGTTTCTAACTCTCCCACTTCCAGCTTCCTGTCCTGGAATCAGACATTATTGAACTCATGGTTGTTTAGTTTATTTGTGTTTGTAAAATCCAGTCTGACATGTTGGACCTGGAGGTAAACAGTGAACCCGATGGGAGCATCACTGCAATGAAACAACACAGAGTTTAATGGGAAAACCGTCTGGCTGAAACTCAACTGTAAAACACACACACACACACCTCTGGTGGTGACCCGGCTCTCCTGGGTCACCACCAGAGTCATCAGCCATCAAATCTGGGATTCGTGTTGGTTTTTCCAGCAGGAAGCGGCAGCATCATCATCCTGCCATCCTAACATTCTGTTTCTGACAAAATAAAGCAGATTAATTGAATTTTAAATCCAAAATCTATTGGATTGATGATGAAACAATCTGATTTTAATCAATTCAATTCATTTTTATCATGTATTTTTGTTACACAATACAAAAAGATGATCAACAGTATTACACACTTTTTACTTATTACCACAAACTAAATGTTGTAACAGTTTTATTTTACGCAATAAATGTTTATTATTGTAATAATATACATGTGAACTTAGTACTTCTGAATTAATTTTACTGAAAGGGAAACAAGTCAACAATTTGGAACTTTTTTGTCAGCAGTTAATTTCTTTATATTTTTATTTTATAAGAATACTTCTCGTAACGCAACAAAACAAAACGTAGCTGATTTTGTGAACAATTTAACATCAGTTCTTATGTTGTGTCTCATAATTATGAGATGTTCAACACAAGATGAATGAATCAATCAAATTGTATTTGTATAGCACATTTCAGCAGCAAGGCATTTCAAAGTGCTTTACATCATAACAAACATAAAAACACAAAGTCATNCCAACCTTTTAGCTGAGAAATATCAGCTGGGACTCTCAAAGTGCTTTACATCATAAACACAAAACACAAAGTCATGCGACATAGAATAAAGTACATTGTTACATATTACATTTCAAATCCAACTCTAAACAGGAGGGTTTTTAGTTGAGATTTAAAGGAACTCAGTGTTTCAGCTGTTTTACAGTTTTCTGGAAGTTTGTTCCAGATTATTGGTGCATAGATGCTGATAGCTGCTTCTCCTCTTTTGGTTCTGGTTCTGGGGATGCAGAGCAGAACCAGAACCAGAACCTGAGGGGTCTGGAAGGTTGATACAACAACAGCAGATTTTTTATATATTGTGAACAATTTAACATCAGTTCTTATGTTGTGTCTCATAATTATGAGATGTTCAACACAAGATGAAGAATATAACAAACTGTTGACCTTATAAGATGTTCTTTTCTGGTGTTTAAATGCTTTTATAATTCATGGGTCAAAAATGACCCATAAAATAATCCCAGTACCCTGGTGCTGTACAATATAAACGAACACAAAGTATCACCTTTTCTAATGATGGCATCAGTTTAGGAAAAGTCATAAAATTTCAAGTTGGAAAAAGATTTTTTTATACATCTAAACATGTTAATGGATCACTTTTGACCCGCAAGACAACACAAGGCTAGAGAAATACACCTCAGGTGTTTTTCATGTGGCTCGTTCACAAATTGTAAAATCCATATTTTCAATCTTTCGTGGCTTCCTCAGTTTGTCCAACATGTAGCGGCAGGAAGAACTCGTCTCTGTCTGGTTTGGGATCAGCAGCTCTGCTTTCCTCTTTCCTCTTTGCTCTTTTCTCCTGTTTCTCTTTCCAATTAGAGAGCAGAATAAAAGCTTCAATGAGAAACTTCAGAGCTTCTGCATCTGAAATCAGATGGATTTGGGTCACGCTGTGCAGAACTCTGTCGGAAGCAAAAAGATTTTCATATTTAACGTCTAAAGTTGCTTTTCTGACGCTGATCTGAGTGGATGTAACATCAGCTCCTCTAAACGGGTCTGAGAGGAGGCGAATCGGCTCCGATTACAGATGAAACCCGTCAGAAAGTCCGATCCGTTCCCAATTACTGGCAGAAGAAATCCCTGCCAGGACGCTGAGGGACGGATTGGGGACACGTTGGACAGGATGAGTCCCTCGGAGGGCAGAGCGCCGCACTGATCAGATATTCATCCCAAATGAGACATTTTCCCCGGCTGCCGTGTTAACCGCATCCCTGACATTTCATCCGTCGTTCCGCCGCCGCGGTTTGAGACGGACGCTGCAGAGGAGTGAGGTCATCGGGTCAAGTGAAGCAGCAGTCGTGTTGGGCGAGCTCATTTCCTGCAGACGCTGCTGCTGTTCGACCCGAGCAGCAGATTATGTCAGATGATGGATCTTCCTGCTCCAGACGACTGTTTAGCATCTTTGGTGAAGGAAACATGATGTATAGATGAAAATATAGATATATATTTAGATATTGTTTCTAAGGCGGGCGGTTTAGAGATGCTGCTGATGAACCTGAAACTTCTGCAGAAACTCAAATGTTGCACTTTTTTATCAGATAAAACATCTCAGATCATCTCTGATCTCCTGCTGGATGGCTGGAAGCAAAGTTACTATAGTCAAATAAAGCTAAACAAATAAAAACTGAAACTGAGAAAACATTTTCATTGGCTGAAATAAATAAAAATGGTAATTAATGGGGAAAAACTATATATATAATATCCTTTCAAACTGAAAAAATGTTTCTTTTTCCCCACATAAGCAGTTTGCATCAGCGATTGGCCGATTTCGGGACTCCATGTTCATCCTGGCGGCTACGCTAAGCTAGGCTACAAAATGGCAGCAGCTACATTTGGGAGAAAACTCCAGTCAGTTGATGTTCAATAAAAATTTTATTTGTTTGTTGCTGAGTGTTTATTACTCAGTCGATACGTAATCCCAATAAAATACCTTTACATAAATATTAACTAAAGTATAAAAAACCTAAAACTACTATAACTAATTAAAACCAAAAGTTATATTTAATATTTAATATTACGCAATAAAAACTATCAAACCTTAAAAACTAATTGAAACTAACTCAACTAGTAAAACAAAAAGTAACAAAATAAAACTAAATTATAGTGAAAAAACCTAAAACTATGATAGTTCTGGTTGGAGAAATAAAAATAGTGAAATAAAGCAACACACACCTGGGATCTGAATGAATTGGTTCTGGTGGCACCGATCTCTGGTCCATTGCAGAAGGTGTTTTTGGGCAGAAACGTCGTCTTCGCCTCCATTGTTGTCGGTTCTCTACTTTGATGAAGCTCTGCACTGGTGGCGTCATGAGCAGGAAGAGATTAATGAAGCTTAATGATGCCAACATTCAGCATCTGCAGGAGCTTTCTGGATGTGAGGCTTTTATAAAGTTTGAGTTTTGAAAATGTTTTTTTACCAACTGCAGGAAGCCGCCGGGCCTCATCAGGTCTGACTGAAACCTGGATCCGTTTTTATATTAAAATCTGCAACCAGTGATAACTGCTTCATATTAAAGCACGGCTTTTGACGAATGGCTGCGCAGCCAATCAGGTTAATGGATCCTGTTATCGGCGCTGGTGTCAGGATCCCAGCTGGATAATAATGTCTGCTCTGCGTTTGCGGAGCATTTAATTCAATAAAGAGTCCATTACTTCCTGCCTGTTAGCCTGCAGCCTCTGCAGCCTGTTTCCCTCCCATCACGTCTCCATGTCAGCCTCTTACTCTTTTAGATTTCATTAGGCTGACTCCTCATTAGGAAACTGGATTTGTGAGGAAGAAAGGCGACCAAAGCCTCCTGGCCTGCTTACAGGAGCATAAAATGTGACGCTCGGCATCGGGTTAATCCATTAGAGATTCTGCCTCCATGGAAAAATTCTCCTTTTTTACAGAAATTAAACAAGCCTTTAAACATAAAGCTGTTGCTGCAGATGCTTCCAGGGTTTCCATGAAATGTTCATCTGGATTTGGAGGGTGAAGCTGACGTCATGGTGACAGAGCGAAAATCTGCAAGGAGAAAAGACTTGCAGGCCGTCGGGTGGAGTGGCTTCACAGCTGCAGCCCTCCGGGGTTCGATTCCTGACCTCATGACCTTTGATGCTTGTCTTCTCTCTGTCTCTCTGTCCACTTCCTGTCTGATAGCGGACAGTAAAGGTCAGTAAAGTAACTCTGTCAGGAAGGAAATTGGAGACTTTCTGAAAGTAGTGTTGGGCGGTGCTGACTGCAAAGAGCTAATCATAAACATTAACTCTGCTAAAGCACTACGCCAACATGGTAGTTAGTGTCAACCATGTTGTTACAACATAGCATAGCGCCCTCTACTGGGTCATATTTGTTATTGCACACCTTTCTGTTTGGTTTGCACTTCAGGACTTTTCACTCATGCTTTCAGTTTTATAGTTGTTGAGTTTTGCTCTGTTGCTTTTCACCTTCATTGACTGTGATTGGACTTCAGCTAACTCCAAACTTTCCCATATTCCTCAACTTATAGCACACGAAGTGAGAGTTTTCAGTGTTTCAGGTATGAAACTGAGTCTGAAAAGCGTTCAGGATCCATCGGAGCTTTTCCTTTTTCTGCAGGAAGCTGCAACGTCTGGATTCCCGTGTCTAAAAAGTCATGAACTTATTTATAACGAATCAACAGAAACTTGAGCTGCTGTTTCCATATCTGACAGAAAGTCAATCGTACTTTTTTCATACTGTTTTTCTTTCTGCTGCTGTTTGATTTTTCTTCATCGCCCTCCTCCTCCTCGCTCATGCTTCCCAGCAGGGAGTCAGATATCCACAGATGAGGGATCGAGTGGCTGATGGACGGGATGGAGATGAAGGGAACTCCAGCTCTGAGAGTTGGATCCTTCTGGCAGAGAGGAGGGCAGAAAGGTTTTCTCTGCAGGAAACTTCCTCATCTTCTTTGAGATAAATTTATCTCCATTTCTTCGTCTTCCTGGAGCGTCTGGACGTCTTCGTCCTGCTGTTTGTCTTCTGACGCAGACAGAGGACTGCGGGTGTGGACTGCCATTTCTAAAGTTAGACAGCAGTAATTTGAGTTGTTAAGAGGAGAAAATGGGGGTTTATTTATCAATCAGTCATATTTTCATCATGTTATTTACTTATTTATGAATGCCACAGTTTCAAATAAACATTTAGTTAGCACAAACCTAAATATTTAGTTTACAAAACAAAATATTTAGCTCTGAGCTAACTAAATATTCAGTTTGAAAAAAAAAAGTGGTTTACCAGCTTGGTTAGGAATAATTAGCAAACTAAATATTCAGTTTAAAGCTAATTATTTAGATTTCAAACTATTTAGTTGTAAGCTAAGTATGTAGACCCTAAATATTTAGTTTACATATTAGCTCTTTAGTTTGAAGCTAAATATTTACTTTATTTAGCGCTAAACTAAATATAAATGTGAATTTGAAAATTACACATTTAGCTTCAAACTAAATGTTTTTGTAGGAGCTAAATGTTTAGTTTTTAAATTATTTAGTTTAAAAGTGTGACATTGGAAATAACTACATATATAAATATATAATTTAGATTTTTTTTTCTCTTCTGACGGGCGAAACAACCCAGATTATTGCTGCTAATTTCATCCATATCCAGACTCAGAGTTTGGTTCTGAACATCAGTCCTCAATAATTCAGCTGTTTATCCATCCCATCATAGAACTGTCAGATTTAAACCTTCTGCAGCTGTCAGGTCCAAACTGTCGCTAATGAGTGGAAGAGACTTGAAAAGGATTTTTAAATGTGGAATCCAGCCCGAGTCGGGTTGCAGAACCGGGATCCGGATCTTTAACCAGAGAAAAGCCGTTTATTAGAGATGATAAAACGCTGCAGTTCTGCTCCTGTTAGCTTCACAGCCTCTGCTGCTGCTGTCTGAGCAGAAACGTCCCGAAACAACAGAGGAAGAAATATTCTGGTGAAGCTGAAGTTTCTCCTTCTGAAGCTTATCTGGCTCTTAAAGGGGCAGTATCACGTCATAATATAAAGCTTTGCATCATGATATAAAGTTATTCCCTCATCAGAAGCAGACCAAGAATGTTGTCTTAATTCTTTGACACATGTTGAGAAATTCTTTAATTTCTATGGCAACCATTCAGATGTTCAAAGTGCCACTCAGCTCCTTCAGACTAGCCAGCAGCAATTAGCAAACATCTGCTGAGCTCATTGTAGAAGCTACTTCTCAGAGCAACGCTGGCAAAAAAGTTAAAGGGTTAATAAAGGAGCCATGTTGGGATGACTTCCTGGAGGCGGAGCTTCAGACAGAGCAGGAGCTTCTTAAAGAGACAGAGACCCAATTTCAAGGCGTTCAGTTTGATATGTAGCATTTTTATAACAATTGAAGGTAATAGAGATGCCTACTGCAATAACTCTGAAGAATTTGAATTAATATGAGTTACAGCAACATTTAATGAAAGAATGTTTGAATTGAATTTGCCTATAAAACACATAATTGCTCCTTTAGTCTGTTTGTATTTGGAGGATGAAGTGAAGTGAAACATGCTGCTGCCTGTTTTTACAGGTCGGTTCTGTTGAGCTCGGTTTCTCCTTCAGTCAGTGCCTCTGCCTGGATCAGAACCAGGTTCCTCAGACGCTGGAGACGTCTGCATCCTCACGTCTGTCCTGGAACAGCCTCCTCTCTGCCGGCGCTGAAAGCCGATCTCCACTTCCTGCATCCAGGATTTGGGTTTTCTGTCTCGGCCCGGTTCTGTTTGAGCTACTGGAACGTTTTACTCCTCCAGATAAACTGCTGAGTCTGAAGCTGCTCCTGATTCAGATGCTTCAGATGTTTGCTCTCTGCTACAGACTCACGCTGTGTGAGAGTGTGTGCGTTTCTTTGCATTAACAGCGAGTGTGTCCATTCTTGCTGTGAGTCCAGCCATCCCCCCGGTGTGTGTGACGCAGACTGCGTGTGTGCGTGCGTGCGCGTGCGTGTGTGTGTGTGAGAGAGTTCCTGTTTGCTCCGTCAGCCCAGCCGTGTGCATGCAGCACATGCTTCACGCTCTATTTGTGTCTCAGTTGGTCTGTGTGTTCATATTGCTGAGCGGTGTGTGTGTGTGTGTGTGTGTGTTCAGACATCTGAAGGGCTTTAGTAAACACTGACAAACAAACCCTGTTTCAGCTTTAGCCTCCTAATCATCTGCTCATAATAAATATCGGCCCATAAACCTGTCAGATTAAAAATAGCAGAACCAAAGAGAAAAACTAAGTAACCCCATGACCCAACAGGGCCACCGTACTTCACTCTTTCTTTATGGATAAGTACTGGACCTCAGTGTTTTGGCGGTTTTTCAGTTTCCTGGAAGTTTGTTGAAAAGCTGCTTCTCCATGTTTGGTTCTGGTTCCAGAAGAGCTGAGAGGTCTGGAAGGTTGCTATGACGACAGCAATGTATCTGGAGGCAAAACATCTTGACTTTGTTTTTTCTCCGGTTGGATCTTTAAAATCCAACCGGATTTTAAAGATCCGGCGATCTCTTAGTTCTGATCTGTTATTTACTTTATTTCATCATTTTCTGTTTGAGTCGTTGCTGTTTGGACTATTCCTTCCTCTGGTTCTGGATGCTGGACAGCTGGAAGTTATTTCTGCTTTTACTTTTTCAACTTTCAGACACCAGTTAGGATGCGTAACCGTGGCAACAAGCTGTTGTTGTTTTTCAACTCGGAGCAGCTGATTAGCACCTCAAAAGCTCAAATAACACCTGAGCTTTGACTCCAAATCCCAGCAGAGTTGAAAAGCTTCATGGATGCAGAGACAGGAAGTTGCATCATCTATTCCAAAAAAACTGGATGAACTTCAAATCCAGTAAAGATCCAGACAGTTTTCTGTTTATCGTGGCATTTAATGGATCTTATCCCCTACTCCAACATCTAGCACGTCAGGACAGACAGTTGTAAAGCAACAGTCTTCAGTCAGAGGCTTCTTCAGATTTGCTGCACGCCTGACTGCTACTGGAGATCCTTCCAGCCGACAGCATCACCATCCACAGCGACAGACACCTGGATGATCAACATTTAATTTCGCTTCAGGATAAATAAAGGATTTCTGAATTTGCTAGCCCGAATGCGGCGGCCATCTTGTTTCTAGAGGAGAGGATTCTCCTCCAGCCCTCCCAGAGGTTCAGTGTCTCTGTTTCTCTGTCATGACCTTTAACTCAAGCCCACTGACGGCGTTCTTAGTTACGGAGGAAAGAGAGCGGAGGAGGCCAGAAAACGTGTCGCAGAGAAGAAATGAGCAGAATGTGTCGTTTCACCTACGGAGGAAACGAAGAGCTCACTCTCCAGATTCTTCTTGGAGGAATAAATGAGTCTGTGTGTGGAGGGTGGAGTGGATTTGTTGAAGGTGTTAATTTGTGGATCCGTTGCTGGCGATGGCAGCTGTGCGGAGACGCCCTCCTGCCTCCTGGATGACCTTTCATTACTGTTAGCATCCTGCCATTATCCCGTCCCGTTAATTACATGTGATGTCAGCCTATTTTATAGACACACACATCTACTTCGCTGCTGCTCAGCCATGACATCATTATCTCACACACACCAACAGGAACACACACACTTAATGGAACAAGACGAAGCAGGATCATAAACCTGGATTGTGTCCCATCAGGAGCGGGATGATAACCTGATGGGATGTTTGTGTTCCTGGGACATAAATAAATCAGAACACATGGAGCTGGGATCTCATTTCTCCTTATTAAAGCTGAACAATTTTATTAAACAGAAGCAAATATAATATCTGAGATTGTTGCTGTTGAGTTTTTTCATTTAGGTTTAACTTGGACTTTAACTTGTTCATTTAGATGAATTAATTGGGTTGATGTGTTAAAGTTGTTGACACAATTATTCGTTTGTTTTTTCACTTCTTTCAGATGATTGGGGTTAATTTCTGCTTTTAAGCCGATCTGGTTGGACGATCTGAAGGAGTTATCCCACATATACAATATTCTGATTCAGGTTTCCATCTCTTGCTTTACTGAAGCCGGTTTCTCTGAATCCTCCCAGGATGATGAAAGGTTGTTGCTCTGAGTTACAGCAGCTCCACATGCAGTCATCATTAAACAAGAAAGGACATTTTTACGCTCAGTTTGTCCTTGAGGACTTTGCCCAACGTGGGTCTTTTTTTTTTAAATCCAATCAGCGTGAAGACACCGGTGGCTGTCTCTCTGTTTAATCCAATCAGGTTTTGGATGCAGTTTGTTGCCGGCCAGAATAAATCCGGGCCGTCCACCTGGTGTTCAGATCCAATAAAATCAAATCACGGACAACCGTGAAGTCGTGTCTCTGACCGTCTCCCGCAGTCCTGATTTTCTCTGCCATGATTGGAGGAACGAACAGAAGCCAGTCAGTCATTCGTTCATTTCTTGAACTTAAAAACTCATTTATTATCATTGCAAGTATTTTCAGAACCGACTGAAACATGGTTCTGTTTTCTACAATCTCAGCAGGACAATGAAGTAAACAGCTTCTCTGTGTTCGGTCTCCATGGTAACAAACAGTTGTGTAGTAGTTCCCACGTGATGTCACACCTCCAGGAACTCAGTCGCTGGCAGCCATCTTGGTAGGCAGTGGCTATGACAACAACAAACAAGCCACAAGCTTAGAATTAGCTCTGGATTTGTTTCTATCCAACCTATAAACAATATAAGTACATGATTATAATTTCTGAGTACTCTGCCCGCCTCTGTGTAGTTCTAAGATAAATATCGCTAATATTCACTGTGGTACTTGCTTCAGAACTAGCAACATTAGCACAGCTAATGTAGCTTTTACCTGCTAGCTAAGGTGTTCATGCAGCCTATTGTTTTCTACATGTACTTACTGAACTGGGCTCCAGAACCTTCGTTCGTCCTTTACAAATCCGTTTAAACACTGATTGTATCGATGTCAGGCTCATTGCTATAGAATGACATCACAGGCAGTTCGTGTAATCGTCTGACAGGTTTCCAGTCTCCGTCTGTGTATGTGACTTCCTCTCACACCGGTGAAGAGTTTCCACATATTTTCTTGTTGGTCTGGAAGCCATGGGTCCGCTGTGCTTTGTGCTGCGCTTGCCTACCAAGATGGCGCCCATCACTTCTGGTTCAGACTTTCTACAGCCGTTCTTCATCACCATCAGGATGTTTAGTCACTCACCGTTCCCTGGTGTCTGTTCAGCTGAAGTCCTGATCGCTGTTCCTCTCAGATGGATCAGAACCTACTGGTGGGCCAGCATTCCC
Source organism: Poeciliopsis paucimaculata (assembly GCA_903067055.1). NCBI lineage: Eukaryota > Metazoa > Chordata > Actinopteri > Cyprinodontiformes > Poeciliidae > Poeciliopsis > Poeciliopsis paucimaculata. The sequence goes on along the minus strand of CAEGAD010065890.1, from coordinate 8,995 downwards.
AGTAGTCCAGGTTTTAATGGTTGTTTACGCCTCGTCTCCACTAGCATCCATCCACATTCATTAGTAGTTAGAAGGAAAAAAAAAAGATTTCCCATTTCTTCCACACATTCCAACAATTCAGTTTTAAAATGAGGGATTATAATCCAGGTTGTTATGATGATCTGCAATATATGAAGTTTTACCACAAAGAGCAGAAAATGAAACATGTTGAGCCTTGAAAATATCTGCTGATGTGACTCTGAGTCGTCTTGATGTCATCTGGACATCAGTGGTGACCTCACAAATTCAAGGTTCATTCAGTACGAGGCCACGGCGCGTGTGTGTGTGCGTGTGTGTGTGTTATATATGACTCAGAGGGAGAAAGGCTGAAAGAGCCTCAATAATTTAGAATGTTCTGGATTTACATCTCTCTCTCAGGTTGCAGCAGAAAACTAAATGAATCTTTTCGGTGCCTGAAGTAACGGAGGGCTCACACACATCCAGCCTGAACGCTGAGCCGATCCGTTAGCTCGCTGCTGTTGCTGGCGTTAAGCGCCGTGGTATCCAGTCAGACAGAGAGAGACGCGTCGTCATGAGAAGCTTCGTCTCGCGTGCCAGACAGCCTGCATGCTGACCTACTTTGGTTCAGATTCTCTATTTTTTATGAGGCTGGAAGACAGAGACGCTCTCAGCACAAATGGAGATGGATACATACTGCTCAATGCAATCAATACAATTCCTTCACACACACACACACACACATCTGGAGCTGGCTTGGAATGAAGCAGAAATCTGTTCATGAACGTCTTTATTCACATGCACACCTTAATGCCACCAAGGATCCTGGTTGGCAAAGAGACAGACGCCTGAAGGACAGACTTTCAGACATGAAGCATAAAATCACAGATGCTCAAGGAAATGTCAGCGGCTTCCTGGGAAAATGATCAAAGGAAGTCATGATGCATGTGACACACACGCACGCACGCACACACACACACGTCCATAGACTGCATGCAAACCACGGACAGCTTCTCATTAACGCGCAGCAATGGCTGCCGCTTTCATTTCTGTTTGTTTCTGCTTCTTGGTGTAAAAGGAAAAGATAAGAGTCTTCACAGCTGAGTGGCATTTCAATGGTCGACAGCTTTTTCTTTTTTCATTCAGACACTTTCCGCTCCCAGTTAGCTCGTGAGATCCCAGTTAGCTCCCAGTTAGCTCGTGAGATCCCAGTTAGCTCATGAGATCCCAGTTAGCTCCCAGTTAGCTCGTGAGATCCCAGTTAGCTCCCAGTTAGCTCATAAGATCCCATTTAGCTCCCAGTTAGCTCGTGAGTTCCCAGTTAGCTCCCTCTACTGGCAGACAGAAGAAATGCTGACAGTTTCTGCAGTAGAAATACAATTTGACCAGAAGTTCTGTTCATGGCCTCTGAACCAGATTGAATCCAACAGAACCAGCCTTTATTTTTTTTAAAGTAAAGAAATCCAGACATACCAGCAGCAAAGTGACAGGCAGATGGAAACATGCTAATAAAATATAATAAAAATATTAAGAAGAGACTTTGCAGTCAGGGCAAATTTACAACTTGACAGAAATACTGTGCAGTGATTTAAAAACAGTTGGATTCACAGAAATGTTCAACAACTTGTGCATGAATATTTGTGAGAAAAAAGTCAAAATAACAGCTAAGACTGGCAAACATTGTTTACTGATTTACTAATCACATAAATTACATTTCAGACCCTAAAACCTTTTTGTTTTTACAACAACATCCTGATGTTTGTTGTCGATCATGTTGATGATAAACCTGCTATGCTCTGGGCCTGAACCGGGTCTCTGACCTGTTAGCAGGTCTTTGACTTGTTAGCAGGTGTTTCCCTTTACCACCAGAAGGTGGCAGCAATGCACCAAGCTGTTTGGCTGAACTGAATTTTATTCTCTGTAGAAGGAAAATTGAAATAATCTGAAGGTTTTTTTCTTTCTGCTTCCTACAGCACAAGAAACGGGATAAAAACGATACTTCCTCTTCCTCCAGTCTGACCAGTCTGACCAGTCCAGTTCCTCCAGACCTGGAACCCAGACGTTGCATTTCCGGGGCTTTCCACTGTTCCTCAGCGGGTTCTTCAGAGGTTCTCCGTGGTGTTCTGTTCAGCTCATTTCGCCTCGGCGCCTTGGACCTTCATGCGTCTCTTAGCGGCAGACTCCGCCCACCACGCCACCCTGACCATGAGCTGTGAACAGGAGTTTGGAGACGGGGCCATGGGGGTCACGCTGACGCTTCGCCTCCTCATGCACGGAAAGGTAAAGAATCCATGAGAGCATAAGAGAGTTAAACAGCTGCTTAGGGCCTCCACACCAGCAGGGGGCCCCCAAGAGCCCACACTAGCATGATAATATATTTAACATAACATTCAAACTAAATGCTGAAGTTGTTACTCTCTTCATGTTGATGGCTGCTGTCACTGTTAAGGAAATATAAAACATTAAACTTGTTTCCTGTAAATTTAGTGTTGAAATAGTTAAAATAATTTGGAATATTTAAATAACTCTGCAAATCAAAATCCAAATATTGTTTTTAGTTTGCTACTCCTGTTAGGTTGAAATCATTAATCATAATAACACTGTGAGCTAATCATAAATAGTGCTAATGATAGCAGCCATGTTGCGCACAAAGACTAGCTTAGGAATGAAGAAGCATCTGAATGAGGGGCCCCAAATAAAAATCTGCTTTGGGCCCCAATAAGTCTTGGGCCGGCCCTGGATGAACCCGGTGCTGCTGGAGGGGAACCAAATCCAGGCTGAACAGAAACTTTTCTAATTGGTTGTTTTTCTTTCCTACACAGGAAGTTGGGAGTATTATTGGAAAGGTGAGTTCCTAATGGCCGTTTCCTTCACAGTCAGCAAGCTAAACAACAGCTGCGTGTCCATTAATAATCCGCTAATGTCAATAAAATACAATCAGGACCACATCATGGAATCTGTGTACCGAATGGAAAACCAGGATAACAGGAAACATTCCTTCTTCTGGCCTGTTAAAGCTGCAGATCTGAGCGCCGTTCAGGTTGAGTCTATGGCACGAAGTTGGAGTGAGACGTGCGTTAATGGTGTGTCAGGTTTCCAGTCAGGCCGTCGTGTCTCTGAGGAAGCTGCTGCCGAACACGCAGAGAACGAGACGTGCAGGCACAATTATTCCTACATATCACAGGAAATTCTCCTCTCAGGTGATTTCCTGCAGCAGATGTTGGGTTTCTCCTCGTTTTCAGGCCTGATCTCCTAAAGCCTGAAGCAGAGCAGAACCTGGTTCATTACAACCGAACAGAAACAGAACTGGAGATGCTTCCTCTGCTTGTTTACACCTTTTTACTCCTCAGAGCTCATTTTTCTGTCGGAGTCGGACTCTCAACCTGTTGGCAGGTTGGAGTTTAAGGAAACTGCTGCAGGGCATCCAGATGTCAGGAAGAACCAAGAAAAACTCAACATGTTCCATGGAACTGCTTACATCCTAAGCATTTATCTGTTTTCCATTTTAGATTTTAATGCGTTAAAAATTGAGCACAATCGCATTTATTTTTGACATATTTGTGTGTTTTTGGTAAATGGAGGTGGAGGGCAGAGCTGCCTCGAATTTCTGCTTCTGAACCATCTGATTGGACGCTGAAGTTGTGCTAATAGCAGTTAGCCTATCAGCGGAGATATTCAAGCCTAAAATAGCTAAACATGTAGCAGCTAATGCTAATGTTAGCATCCACATTTCTAAAGATGAATGATCAAGACTTCCTGAAACAATAAATATATTTGCTGTTGAGTTAATATGTCTGTTTATTCAATAATTTAGCAGAAAAAAGGATTTTTGAATTAAAAATGTTGCTCATTTTGTCAATATATGGTTTTTGATTAATTGCGATTAGTTCATTACAGACCCTTCAGTTAACTTGATTAAAAATTTTAATTGGTTCCCAGCACTAGCTTTTGAACTATTAACCATAAACCAAATGGTTAATCAAAAACTGCCTAAATATGGATCATATGTGAAGGTGACAGATCAGGGTTGATTCAGTGATTAAAACATGAGCCTGGTTGTTTTTCAGTTTATCTTCCATACAGAGAATCCAGAACAGATGAATTTTATTAAACCTTTATTATCTCTGAGCTCCTCTTTCAACACTCTTCCCTGAAGCCTGTCAGGATATTTATGTCATTTGTTCCTCCTCTCTTTGCAGAAAGGAGAAACCGTGAAGAGAATACGAGAAGAGGTAAGACCTTCATCATCTCCCCTCCTCATCCTCTCCTGCTGGTCCATGACAAGCCTTCATAAGCCGCCTGCATGTGTTGGGCTAATTACCGCCGCCACGCCCATCCTCACTGACACTGTGACAAGTCGCAGGGTTTAGCTTAATCTCCTCTAATCAGCTGGATCCAGCATCATCACCGATTCTATTGGGTCCCAGAAAGGTCCGGTTGTCGGTTCTGTCAGTGAGCGCGCTCAGATGGGCCACAAAACTCCATCAGTATTGATTCTGCGAATGGAAACAGGAATAACAGAAGGTGTTCAGTATTTAAGAAGAACATAATGTTGACACGCTGAGCTGACAGGAACTTTGTGTGTGTGTGTGCGTGCGTGTGTGCGTGTGTGTGTGTGTGTGTGGGGGGGTGCGCGTGTGTGTGTGTGTGCGTGCGTGCATGTGTGTGTGTGTGTGTGCGTGTGTGTGTGTGTGCGTGCGTGCATGTGTGTGTGTGTGTGTGCGTGTCTTCTCTCTTTGCAGTAGCTTCCATGTCAGATAGACTAAAACCAGATTATGAAAAGCAGAAAGTTGGGAAATTTTAACCGCTTTTAAAGAAGAGATTTTTCCCACAATGCAGTTTTTCCTGTTTGTATTTTACTTTACATTCATAAAATCATAAAACAAAGTTTAGACATGAGCTCAAAACTTAAATCATCAAATAAAATCTGTTAGCGACTCAGTCCAACTTGCTCAAAGCGTCTGATGGATCCAGGAACAGTTTGTCATCAGGAAGAACAGGTCAGAGGTCAGTCCTCAGCTGAGGTGAAGTTCATTTTTAGCCTAATATTACATCTGTTCTTCTGTTCAGCTGAGAGTTAAAATTGGAGGAGAAAATTGTAAATATGCAGACATGCCGATATAAGAACCTGTAGATTAATCTTGGTTGTCATGGTAACAGAGATCAGCGCCATGCGATACCTGCTGTGAATCATTATTTGGCTATTTGCCACCAGAAGCTCCAAACTCGACTGGAGGTGACGTCGTTTCCCAGCAGGTCGGCTCAGTGAGAAAAGAGGCGGGGCTTAAACTTTGCTTACCTCAGCACTTTGTAATTATTCTCTGCAGTCGCTGCTAAATGCTACATGTTAGCCTCCTGAAACTTTAACTTTTACACCTGATACGTCCCAGATTTACGCTCTGAACTCATCTGAGATCAGTTCAGTCTGCAGTAAAAATGCACTCAGGGCTCAAAGTTACATCTTTTTCTCCAAATCTGGACTGACGGGACCTCGATGTCAGGTCAACAGGTCAGGAAATGTTACAGCAGGTGGACAAGACAGATGTTAAAGATTCATTACAGGATGACACAAGTAGTTATTAGACTTTAGGGAGAATATCTTTTCTCTTTTTCACTTTAAGGAAAGAGGAAGTGGGGCGATATTCTGTGTTCTCTGTCACATAGGGACATTTTATACACAATCAGTAGCTATGTTGCCTTCAGGTATTAAAATCCTTTGTACAATAACAAATATGGCTTAAAAGAAACATTACTTTGTAATTTAACGCCTTGAAATTGGGCCTCGGTCTCCTGAAGAAGCTCCTGCTCTTTCTGAAGCTCCGCCTTCAGGAAGTCATCCCAACATGGCTCCTCTATTAACCCTTTAACATTTTTTCCAGTGTTACGCTGAGAAGTAGCTTCTATAATGAGCTCAGGAGATGTTTGCTAATTGCTGTTGGCTAGTCTGAAGGAGCTCAGTGGGTGAAACACAGCTGATGAATGCTCTGTAAAGCAGAAGTTTGGTTCAATGGAGATTAAGGGATTTCTCAAACATGAATGAAAGAATCAAAGCAAAACTGTCTTTGAAGCAGGAAAACAAAGTGAAAAACTACAAATAGCAAATTTTACAAGATAAAAAACCCCCCGAATATTTAGTTTTTGTTCATGTGGAACATCAACCATCTAAAACCGGAGTCTGTAACTTTGTGCTTTTCATCGAACATTCAGCATCACTGATTCCACTTCCTGTTAACTTATGAAACTAACCAATGACTGCAGCTGTATTTCCATTAAAGCAGCAACATGAGCCGCTGCGCAGCGCGACGCGGCGTGTTTATTTCTGTAACGCCGCCGCGCTCGCAGCGCCTCAGAAGATATTTATTTGCAATCAGGCTGCAGCTGCAGCTGGATGAATACTTAAACACTGGAATCGATAAGTTGAAATGGTTTGCATTCATCTTGGTGAAAGCAGAACTCATCAGTGACTGACGATGTGCTGCATGTGAATACCAAGGCTCACGTACCGGAGCAAACGATGCCGAGAGTCTCTGAGCAACGGCTGCAAAGCTGAGAGGATCCGTCTGCAGCGATCCTCAGTCATGCACTGTAAAAACAACATATTTACATCTAAACCACATAAACAGCAGTCTTCCTATCATCAATTTACACCAAAAACATGAATTAATCATGAATGAAATGTGTAAATGCTATTTACGCCGCATGTTTCCCAGGTAGGAAAGGTTGTTTCATGATTAAATAGAAAAAGTGAAACAAACAGTCAAAGGATATGAGAGCAAATATCATGAAAGTCGTTTCAGGCCTGAATCGGCTGCTTCTGCCGAGTTCAAATAACAGGAACGACAGAATATTTAGTTAGACACTGAAATAAATGTCTGCCTTGCAAACCGAAGGTCCTGGGTTCAAATCCCTGCATGGCGTCTGCATGCAGATGTTTTCTGTCTGGATTTAAAGCTCCTCTGACATCAGCTGTGACTGGTGCAGTGCATTCTGGGATTTAGAGTTTTCCTTCCTTTGTCCTCTGAGTTCCACTGACTGGACTTTTTGTCCGGAGGTGAACACAAACAGCCGTCTTCATGATTTCAACTCAGATTCTGTTTATGTTGCAGCCAGAAGTTATTTTACTAAAAAACTGATTAAAAACAAACTAACAGATAAAGGACAACAGGAGCAGGCTCTTTTTAAAGACGTGGGATGTATTGAGGATTGAAATCAGGGAGCGGCAGATAAAATGAGAGCAGATTGTTTTTCTCGGTTATTTCAGCCTGACAGGAAGCATGAATATTTAAATAGATGTTTTCTCCTCAAGGACAAAAAACACCTTAAGATACGCTTTCACCTCATTTCAAAGTTGCTCTTTCTTATCCCTGCAACTTGCAGCCTCCGTCTCTCTGATGTTGTTTATCTGAACTCAAACTAAATACAAAATACTGTTAATTTTCTCAGCTGCCTGGTATGAAAGCAGCTCTTCCTCCTGGTTCCAACCTGCAGGAGCGGATGTTTCGGTAAACATGGGGAAGACGATGTCCGTCTTCATCAAGTCAGAGGAAGCATTAATGTCAGGTTGCTGTTCTTCATCTCCGCTCCACAAACACAGATGTCTGCACACATCTGGAGCAGCGAGAAGCCCTAATAACCAGAGCAGAGCTCAGTAATCTAGTGGGACGACATGGCCGTCCGTCTTCACTGCGCTCCAAATCAAGAACGATGAAGACGAGCGTCACACAAAACGGCAAACTGGGAACACTGGGAGGACGGAGAACCATCAAGTTCCAGTGGCTCATAAACAGGAGACGGGTAGCAGGAACAATAAGACACTCATCAGGTGAATTGTGCACCTTCCATCATCGCTTGAAGAAACCGGCTCAGAAAAACCACACTAAGGTCACCAACCAATAGGGTCGTTAAGGTCAATTGGCCCACTAAGGTCACCAATAGGGTCGTTAAGGTAATTAAGGTCAACGCCGGGTCGGCGTGTGTTTGGTTCTTCTGGGTTGCAGTGTGTTTGGTTCCTCTGGGTCAGAGTGTGTTTGGTTCCTCTGGGTCAGAGTGTGTTTGGTTCCTCTGGGTCAGAGTGTGTTTGGTTCCTCCGGGTTGGAGTGTGTTTGGTTCCTCTGGGTCGGAGTGTGTTTGGTTCCTCTGGGTCGGAGTGTGTTTGGTTCCTCTGGGTCGAAGTGTGTTTGGTTCCTCTGGGTCGGAGTGTATTTGGTTCCTCTGGGTCGGAGTGTGTTTGGTTCCTCTGGGTCAGAGTGTGTTTGGTTCCTCTGGGTCAGAGTGTGTTTGGTTCCTCTGGGTTGGAGTGTGTTTGGTTCCTCTGGGTTGGAGTGTGTTTGGTTCCTCTGGGTCGGAGTGTGTTTGGTTCCTCTGGGTCGGAGTGTGTTTGGTTCCTCCTGGTCGGAGTGTGTTTGGTTCCTCTGGGTTGGAGTGTGTTTGGTTCCTCTGGGTCAGAGTGTGTTTGGTTCCTCTGGGTCGGAGTGTGTTTGGTTCCTCTGGGTCGGAGTGTGTTTGGTTCCTCTGGGTTGGAGTGTGTTTGGTTCCTCTGGGTCGGAGTGTGTGTGTTTGGTTCCTCCGGGTCGGAGTGTGTTTGGTTCCTCCGGGTCGGAGTGTGTGTGTTTGGTTCCTCCGGGTCGGAGTGTGTTTGGTTCCTCTGGGTCAGAGTGTGTTTGGTTCCTCCGGGTCGGAGTGTGTTTGGTTCCTCTGGGTCGGAGTGTGTTTGGTTCCTCTGGGTCAGAGTGTGTTTGGTTCCTCCGGGTCGGAGTGTGTTTGGTTCCTCTGGGTCGGAGTGTGTTTGGTTCCTCTGGGTCAGAGTGTGTTTGGTTCCTCCGGGTCGGAGTGTGTTTGGTTCCTCTGGGTCAGAGTGTGTTTGGTTCCTCTGGGTCGGAGTGTGTTTGGTTCCTCTGGGTCAGAGTGTGTTTGGTTCCTCCGGGTCAGAGTGTGTTTGGTTCCTCCGGGTCGGAGTGTGTTTGGTTCCTCTGGGTCGGAGTGTGTTTGGTTCCTCTGG
>CAEGAD010065887.1:0-32204 GCA_903067055.1 Poeciliopsis paucimaculata | reverse complement strand
CCCCCCCCCCCGGGGAGCTTGACAGAAACCTTTTTTTTTTTTTTGTGCTTGTTTTTTTTTTTTTTTTTCGTTTTTTTTTTTTTCTTTTAATTTTTTTTTCTCCCTCTAGTACACCACAAAAGCTACTTCTAATCTAAAACCCTGAATCCCTCAAGTATTTTGCCATCGAGTATGCCTTCTTATTCAATCCGCCTCCATGGACCCCTTCTTTGCCCATTACCAAGACCAAGACTGAAAGAAAAGAGACAGAAGGAACATTTAGAAGGGATGTTGAGATCACACAGGTGAAGAGAAAAAACAAACAGAGCCAAAAAGCAGCAAGCAAGACGAATACGAAGAAAGAACCACACGAAAAGCTGTGCAGTGCCTTTGGTTGGAAGGTTGTAGGAGGGAGAAACCATCATTTTCTTATCAATACTGCTGGTGATGAGACATATCACTACAATTAGACAGAGTGAGTAGGACAAGATTGAAGATGTGTTGCATGCAACCTGTTTGACAGTGTACTTTCGTTAGGACGAGAACAAGCAGAAGCATAGAGCAGCAAGTCTGTGCAAGGCCTAATTAAAGCTCAGCATTTTCACAAGGAGATTAAGTGACCTGTTTTGTTTAAGAATTGTGCTTCTAGGGAAATGTCTGAGTATAAAAGGCTAATTAAAATTAAAACAGTTAAAAAGGCAATGTTATACATCTTCAAGCCACAGTGCTATTTTATAGCACAATCAAGTAACTTAACTTCAGTTATAAAAAGTGCTGTATATCAAATATGGCTTTAAAAGTATTTGACTTTGTAATTTGGTGTCTTTAAATTGAACATCTGTCTACGTTCTACTCCAGCTTCCGGAAGTCACAACAGCAAATCTCCTTCAACATTTTTACAAGCATTGTACACAATAGTATCCTGAGCTCCGCAGAAGCACAGTTCTACTAAGTGTTTACTAATTGCTGCCAGCTAGTCTGAAGGAGCCGTGGGAGGTGGAAAGTGCAGCTACGGTCAGTAGCCTCACCTCGAATGAGATTAATTGATTTCTCGACATGCATGAAAAACTCAAGGCAACTCTCCAGGTACCTTTTTGATGAGAACATTGCAACATGTTGTAATGTTCAAAAAGTTGATTACACATAATACTGCCCTTTTAAGAAACTAGAGACTTTGTGATTAAAGTGGTGTTACTTAATAGGTATAAGTAAGTTGTTACTTCAATTTATTTATTTATTTTTTTGCCAAATGTCCATACACGCTGCGCTAATTATTAGAACTGCATACAAACTGAGCCAATTCAGTAAAGGATCTCAAAGTACATTAAGAAATGATAAAATTTAGAATCCAACATTGTGGACACAAAACTATATTAATATCACTGCTGAAGCTGAACCAAAGCGAAAAAAGTTATGAATTCTTATCATTTAAAAGAAATTGGAGCATTAAAAATTGTGGTTTCATTGTTCCTTTTGGTCACTTGTTTTGTAATGTATGTTAGTGATTAGCAAGAAATTTTACCCAAACTTGCCAAGATACTAATCCACACTATGTCTACATTTCCTAGAACAAAAGACTTTCCAAGAAAACTTTAGAAATTTGATGAGAAATAGGAGTTTGTCTCAAGAACCTAGAACACAACATTTATCGCATTTTTATCACTTTGTTAAATTAAATTGCAACACATTGCCCATTTGGGTGTCTTAGTGCTGAACACAGCTGCCTGCTATATTCAATACACCAGCAGCAGGGAAGAGAATGAAGCTTCTCACCAACATCACCAAAGACGCATGCGAGTAGCAGCATGCTTAGGATACCTCTCCTCAATACATGTGGGCACCATGAAGCACCCAAAGCCTTGCACAGGGGAACAGTTACTTTTTAGAGTGGGCTGTGTTAACCAGAAAGGCAGACATTGCATGCAGTTCATGGAGGCTTAAGGAAATCCTCCCCCAGAAAAGGTGGTCAGTGCATAGAAAATAGAAATCTGTTTTTCTCACCTGGAAGCATTAACAGTAGAGGAAATGGTGCACATGGGTTCAAACAGACGACATAGAAACCGCCATGACAGACAAGTCCATAAAGGCATCTTGAATTAATTTTAGAGGCAACTATTTTATGCAGAATGTTTAAACAAAAAAAAAGGCCAATAAAGAGGGTCTGTTAATTTAGTAATCATTTAATTTCACTTAAAATAGGCTAGTTTTGGACACTAAACAGCTTTAGTCACCATCACTACCCTAATCGCCAGATTGTTATTGGTCCAAAGACAAGTTTAAATTCTGAGTCATGAAAGACAAAAATCATGTGCCTTTGTTTTGAGCATCAGACATCCAGCTCAAAAGGTTTACAGCTTAGATGTGCAAATATCAATTTGATATTTAACCCGTTTAATCCCACACGCAGCAACTGTTGTCAGACTTTTTTTTTTTTTTTTAACTTCTGCAGAGTTTCCCCCAGAAAACTTGATAAGCCCAGTGGTAAGGCTTTAATGCAGTCGAAAACTGTTTAACATGACAGGAAATTATAAACATATCCCTAGGTAATTATGCATTACTGGAAGACATTAGCAAAACCCAAGGCAATATATATAAAAAACACTGGGGAAAAACCTGTTTCTAGAAGCTCTGGTTAGGCTTTTGGTAGCTAACTGAAGTTTTAAAATAGGAGCTTGTCTACTCTAAGCAATATCAATTTCATGTGGCTAGAGTGAATGGTCACATGACCAAGACCTCTTTACTTCCTGTCAGTACTCCTGGAGGTAAATGTCTCAGACTTGTACAACAGAAAGTCGATAAAATGCTTTCATAAAACAAAGCAGTATATTGTAAATATGTTCTTTAAGTAGTCGTCAACCGATATATGACAATTTTGTCCCTGCATGCATCTTTTAATATCGGCAACAACTATTATACACTAGCATACCAAAGAGACAGTACTATGCTAGGTGTCAATGGTTTTGCCATTTATTCAATATTAGGGATGCTCCAATCAGGTTTTTTGCTGCTGATTCCGATACCGATCACCCATGTGATAGGTATCGATTATGAGGCTGATCTTTGCCGCTCACCTGGACTGGTTGTTAATTTTGTGCGTTAGGTACAGATGATGCTATGGATCTTCCAAAATGGAAAAAGGATTTGGCATAAAATTCACCTATTTTCGACATCAAACATGCAAAATACTTGCAGGCACAATACAGCTCAGTTAAAAGGACAACTGAGAAACCTGCAATCAGTAAAACAATATTTAACAGTAAGGCTCTGTTAAAGGCTCAGTCTAATTTATACAAAAATCAAATAAATCTCATAACACTGCCTATATCAAATAATGTCAAGTAAAAAAGGGACATTCATTCAATGTTAAACAGGTTGCATCAAAATAAACAATCCTGAGTTACTAAATCAAAACTTCCTGAGAACATGGGTTTTTTGTTCTGGTTAGTTGGTTCTGACTGAGCTGAGTAATTCTGCAGAACACAGGAGGAGGCAGAAGAGATTGATTATTTTTTTCAGAGATTATTCATCTTATGTTAGGACATAGCAAAAGTTTTAATACATATGCAAAATATGTTGTCTGTTTAACTGCAGCATTAAGCAGCTATTTGGTGAGAGACTTCACTGCGGGGTGGAGTAGAAGTGGTGCTCTGTCTGTGAAATATTACTACCAGTAGCGCGTAGCGGCAGTCCAACGAGAGCAGAACCAGCGTCTTGCACCGCTAGCTCGTTGATTTTTATTATTTTTCAGTGAGTGAGCTTCGATGTAGCCAAACCCTGTCAAGTGCTTGTTTTTTAAATCTCATATTAGATTTGTTGTGTTGATGCATTTTGACGTGCTTTAACCCTGAATTTTCCGTCGCAACATGCAACGTTCCCCATTCAATCTCAGAACTTTATAGTTTGCTTAGGTTTTGTTGCCGCGCGCTTGCATAATGTGAAGGAAACGGGAGATGAGCTGCACACGCAGGCTGCAAAGGGAAATACAGGTGATCGGTTTTGGTGATCGGCAACTAGAGACCGTGATCGGCAGACACCGATCATACACTTTTTCTTGGAAATCGGACAATTTTGATAGGTGGCCGATTGATTGGCACACCTCTATTCCAATTTTTTTTTTCTTCCCCCACACAGCTCATAATTGTCTGATGTTTTAAATCTTCTAGACCTGACAGAACCTAAAAATAATCTCTTCTACACCAGTTATTCCCACAGTTGAAAAAGAGCCCCCTCCCCATCCCAAACAGGTAACCATTTCTACAATGTGGAATGGCAAAGTGGCCTATGCACCGAATGACTGCTACAAGATGATGCCACGTTTCCAACTGGTTTAGGACAGACAGGGTCATGGCGTAGTGCTTGGTCTGTTGGAACAGGGAGGAGTTCCTCCAGGATGCACATCTGTGCAGAATAACATTTTCACCTGACTTTGCCTCACTGATGAAATGACCAGAGGAGGTTAAAAGGCCACTTGGCACTTTGAGACAATGCCATCTGCGAGCTGTGGCAGTTCATCTTTATGCATCTAAAACAGTTCTGAACACACTTGTAACCATACCTTGTTGTAACAGGTTATGCATGACATTATTTTTATTTTTTATATTATTAAATAGGCCAGATTTTGTAAATTAAGCTATGCAGTTTCTCAGTAACAACAATTGGTGGAAAGTGTAAAAACTAAATTTTTACTAAAACAACCAACATAAACTGATATGTAATGATTCATAAATATGTAAACATGTTCCAACTAAAAGCTGTGACATTATGAGGCACCACTAAATTCTGTGAGAAAAATGTCCCTAGACCACAGTAACATGTAAATTCAGTTTAAATTTAATGTTAAGACAAAATGCCTTTCTATTCCAATAAACTTCTTAAAGTGCTGCACAAAACATGTTGAAAAACACATTTCTGCAGCAAGAACAGTTTCAGTACTGCTGTTCCCCCATCATAACAAAATTCCAAAGACAGGAATTCATACCTGTCATATATTGAGGAAAGGGTGCATTCAACACCTCCACAACATGCACTGACAACACGACCACTAAAGAAAATCTAGAAATACGAAATCAATGCAGACCGAAACAGAACTTTAATATGAAAACTATAGTTAATGTTGTACTCACCTTTGCCTGCTTTGCCTATAGTTATATTGTATGTTGGCTCTCCTCCTTGACTCTTTGTCCGGACGTCCATTGTCCAGTCCCCGTCAATTGACAGGCTGTCTCTGAGTACTGAGCACTTTTTAGCACCAATGGTCAGCCCGGTGGTGAAGAGATTATCCCGGTCCTTTCCTACCAACATGTCGATTTCTGATGCCTAAAAGAGAAATTGTAAAGTAAATTTCTTCATCGAGACAGAGTTGAGATACAAGTTTTCAAACAAAAGACATGTTCTCAAGGAGACCTGATATTTAGCTATTCAAGTCTTGAAATAATGTCACCTTTATTAAATTTGAATAAGGGCTAACAAGGATGCTTTTATTTCCAATTCCAGAAGAGAAGGCACAAGAATTCAAACATGGACTTGTTTCTAATGTACCACCAATACAACCCCCCCCCCAAAAAAAAAAAAAAAAAAAAAAAAATCAAGTAAAGCTTGAGAAAATTAATAGCCAGATTAATTGGTAAAGAATTAAATCATAGTGTAAACAGATAACTCTGGCTCCCAAGAACGAGAAGCTAATCTCACATAAAAATGGAAACTTTCAAAAAAACTTAAACACCTCAAATCAAAAAAGGTACAGGCCCAAATTGCAAAGTCATGGCAATAGAGAACTGAACAGTGACAGGGGAGAAAAGAAAAAGAAAAAAAAAAGTATTTTTCAGATTACCATGAATACTTGCTATACAGAGTCAATCAATTAATTAAACCAGAACTGCTGTGTTGCAATGTCAAATTGTCTCAGGCCCAAAACCTTGTCTTTGAAATATAATATGTTTAAAAGGGGATTGAGACATATGTCCATGTTTTAAGGGTCAGTTAAAGTTTGACACTTTTTCAATATAATCAAACTGGTTTCTCTCTCTCTCTCTATATATATCTATATAGACATTCTTAGAAAACAAAAAGTTTCTGGACCTTATATCTGAACAATTGTTTTCTACTTTCAATTATTTACAATGACAGTAAAGCATATTAAAGATTGATATCAAATTTGCCTGAAGACGAAACTAACAACATAAAAAATGGTCAAAATGTTTGAATTCTGCGGTCTGATGGCTACATCACATCTGCAACTGTAAATGGTAGTCACTTGGAATAACTTTCAGATTAAATTTGCAGGTCGTTTTATTTACAGATAAATCTTTCAAGTCCTGATAAGACTTGTATGCAGTTTGACTATATATATATATATATATATATATATAGAGCATACATTTGACGGCATTTAAAAATTAGCATACAAGGCTCTGAGTACATACTATAACTGCAAGCTCTATACATTGAAAGAGCTTATAAGCGATTCTAAACCAAAATGTTGCAAAAGACTCATCTTTACGAGTGTAGAAAAAAAGCTGAGCTCCAAACCGTGGTATGCCATATTTCCATAGTGTCAAACATTAATATATTTTTCTGATTATGATCGACAGAAACGAGAAAATTACATTTTACATCGAAGGGGTGGACACTCCCAGTAGCTTTAGCTAAAGGCGGAAAACACGTTCATGTATTGTAGCATGGCTCAGCATTTTATGGCGTTACACAATCCACATCAAGGCGTAAAATATCGCTATAACCCATATATATAGATATATATATATATACATCATGAAATCCCTTAATATAATAATTACATTTTTTTTATACAAAATGGTGGTTCGAGAAAAATGCGAAGGACAACCGACGGGGTTTTTTAAACCCACAGCTACAATTGAATTATATTGGAAAAAGAGAAAACTTATTTGAAACAGAAATTAGTTCAACAAAGATTCTGGTGTCGAAACACCAGAATCCAACACAAGTGTCGAGATGTTTTTTAATAGAAAATAAACGGACAAGAAACTGAATGTGTATCCGCCATTTTGGAGAAAAGGGGCGGTAGTGAGATTCACAGAAGCCGAACAGGAAAAAAAGACCAACGGCTGCTAGCTCCTAGCATTAGCTTCCAACGGTTTTCCAATGAGGATGACCACCCCCATTTGAGCTAAACCGTTAGCTTGATTAGCGATGCCGACATATAGCTTTCCTCAGGTTGAATTCTCAGAAACAGGGGTTTAATTGTGAAATAGATTTTAGCCAAGCTAGTATTAAGATTTCAAATCATTTATGGGTAACATCTAACACACACCGGCTACTTAATGTTCAAAACAAATGACCGGTATGAGAAGCAAACATGGCTAACCCCGTTAGCTACAGTTTTCCGACCACTTGGGTCATCTCCGATAACTGTGGTGGGCATGTATAAGGACAGTTCGGGAAACTGAAACTCCTTTCGGGTTAAAACATAAAATGACTAACTGAATAGTGACGAAAGATAAAAAAAAGCAAGTATGCACGTTAGTTCGTGTACATCTCGTGGTGGACCACTGCATACCATGTGTACCGCACTCATTCAACAAGGCCAGGCTATGCAGATCATTTTTTTAAATTAACAGCATATTTTACACCTTTCTAAACTACATCCAGAGGACACAAAGAGCACACTTACCGTAATTTTCTCAAAGGATCCGCCACTAAACGCCGCCCAGACGTATTTAGCGTCCGCATAGCCCACAATGGCCGCGTCTTGGCAGCTGCCATCAGCCATCAGGTTGTCCACGTAGCTTTGCCAGGACATGTTATTGATATTAGTTCTAGGATGGGGAATAAAGCACGGCAAGTGAAAATAAATCACGATCGTCTCTCCAACGAAGAAGAAGCAGTATTTTTTTTATGGTTAACGGGCATCCAGCAACCTCAACCCCCGGCTCTGTCACTTCCCGGCTTTCTTCTGGTCTAGGTAACGAAGAGCAGCCGCTGCGACCAGACACAGACTTGGGTGTAGCCCTTACTAAATCACTCCGCGAGGCGTTCTTCGCCCTACGCCTTCGTTGGATGATATACTGCGCCGCGGATGAATACAATAACAATTTAGTTTTCCCTAACATGGGGTGGGGAGTCTATTTTCTTGGAATTGCGTAGAATTTGGACTGTAAATTACAAAACATAAATATTATAAATATTTTTAAAGATTAATTTTAAGGGATACAATTGTCCAAGTCTTACTAAACATAACCTTCCCTTTTATTTACCAGTAATTCTTGAGAAGAGGGTACAAAATGGGTTTAAATCTTCCCCATTTTTTTTCTTTTATTTTTATTATTATTCCTCAAGCTTATGAATACAAATATGACAAATAATATTTTGGAAATGTTAAGATGCTAAGATGCAGGTACCTAGTTGCAATTTTTTTTTAATGGACCTGACCGAGAACTTTGTCATCACCATCTGACAAAAATAAATACTTTATTAACTATGAATGAATATCTATTACATAAAAATACACTGAACTAAAGTTTAATTAATTCTTTGGGCCTTTTATGTGGTCTGTTTAGAGAAAGCAGATGATGATTCTGCAGTGGATCGAATGATGTAATTACAACTAAAGTGTACCGGCTTGACACATACAGAGCTTTGTCCATTCCTCTTTTATATCAACCCAAGCTCAGCCAAGTTGGATGTAGCATGTCTATGAATGGCAAGTCTTTCCTCAGTTGGACTTTGACTGGGCCACATAAATACGAGTTTACCTGGGTTTAAGAATCCAGTCTTGCTCTGACTGGATTCTTAGTTTCAGTTTTATCTAACCACCTCACCTTCCTCTACATCAGTGGTACCCAACTCCAGTCCTCAAGAGTTACCATCCTGCAACATCTAGATAAATTGCTGTGCAAGCACACCGGAATCAAATGTACAGCTTGTTACCAGGCCTCTGCAGAGCTGAATGAGTGAGTGTTGATGAGGGACTGGACTTGGGCGCTCTTACTCCAAACATTTGCTGTGTCCCTCCATGGCATGTGGTGAAATGAAAACAGATTTTTTTATGGCTTTCTTTCAACAATCCCTTTCTTCTTGTACTTGTTCCATGGAGCTCTCCTTTAAATACATTGGGTGACTTAAGGAGACTTTCCTTGATAGGTCTCCTTAGGTCAGGTGAATGGCCATGTGTTGGTATTTGTGCAGTTGTGTCACACTCTTTTAGTTTTTGGATAAATTGAACAGTGCTCTGTGAGATGTTGAAAACTTAGAAGACTTTTTTATGACCTAATCTTGCTTTAAACGTCTTAAACTTCTTGCTTAAGGCCTCGCCTCTCAGGTGTTCATAGAGTCACATGACTTATGCAGAGTTTAAATTACAGTCAGCTGGACTCAAGAAGCAATTCTTTCTAAATCATTACAACAGTCTGTGTCAATAAGGTTACTGGAGATATCAGCTCTGAAATACAACCTTTGACTTCTACAGGACAGCAACAAACCAGCAGGCCTTTGTATTTGATCCATGGAAAGCATTAATAACCATATGAATCTCATGATCCACTTGTTTTCCCTCTTCTAAACCCTGTCAGATCCATTTTTTTCTGGTCATGACTTATAAAGAAGTTTAATCAAGAACTACCCCCTTTTTAGAACAGTAACAATGATTCTGAGATTTCGACAGCAGAAAAAACCTGCAATAAAATATGCTTAATGAAGACAAATCCACTCAGTGCCAAAGAAAATGTAATTCTTGTTAATTTAATTGCTTACTAAAGAAGTGAACTTGAGTTTGTTAGAAGTATGACAGTTTTATCTTTCTTCAGAGTCCCTCCTGTCTTTGCTTGCTGAAGAATTAGAGCACAGAAAGTTACTCATTCACCCGACTAAAGAAGAAAAGCTGTTGCTCAGACAGAGAGCCACACCCATATCCTTCTTTCCCATTGGATGGAGGAGTTTCCATGGTCACCTCTGTTTGGCACCTATGTTGAGTCAAAATCGTTTGACTTGCAGCTATCATCCATTCAGTGTATGAGTCATGCAGCAGCAAAAGGGTTAACCTGTTTGCTTTAGTCTAAGCTTGCTTTTGAACCATATAGTTATGACGACGATTGCACAAAAGTGTCTTTCAGCCTTTCTCTCATATTCCTATTCATGAACGCATCAATATTTTGTGTTTTGTCTCCAAAGTGAGAGGATTAAATTGTTAAGCCTGGAAGTAAGCATGCAGAAAGCATGTGATTAGCTTTTGTTTTGAAGGCTGTGGCAGGGCATTGAATTTGCTTTTATGAGTAGTGGCCAAATATAATAATTGACATCAATGCTCATCTAAATTTGAAACATGTACATAATCAGACTCCCTGAAAGATAAAGCAAGTTTTATCATTTCAGCTGATTAAAATCAATAGGAGTGGTTTGGGATCGAAGAACTAAAGTCCTTTTCTGGAAAGGACTGATGCCCTTTCCAGAAAAGGACTGAAGTCCTTTCCAGAAGAAGAATGGTACATAAAGTTTAATTTTGGATGTTGGAAAGGATTAATGTCAAACCGCAAATTCTGGAAGAGAAGAATGGCTTTTGTTCTGGCTGCGGGACTGTGAATCAAATCTGTGGGTTTGGTAGTTAGGTTTTCCAGTCCACTGATGCTTTATAGATCTAAAGAAGGCTTTTGAGCATTGTTTTTTATTTATTTATTTTTTTACCTTAATTGTAGTGTTAATTTAGGCTGTGTGATTACTGTCCAGTACTTTCCTATGATATTCTGCTCACGTGTCATCTCCTCTCAGTGCTCCATCTGGTATTTCTCCTATAGAAGTGGATTTCTCCAGTAGAATTTTAACTGGGTCGATCAGCAAACAGGAAGAGGAGTTGTGAACAGTGACTTTGATTTTCTTTTTTAGAAATGTATTCTACCTATGTAAGGTTGTAGTTTGGCAATGTCAGCGGTGAAAGTGAAAGAAGCAATTCAACCGGTGTTGGACACACTTTCAAATTCTGAGCAATTAAAGCTACAGTGAGAGGAATGTTTAAGACATTTTAATGCTGGCAAGGATGTCATGGCCCTTAAAGCACACACAATATCCGGTAAGTTTCATTGAGCTGGAGCACTGTACCTCACAGCCGCATGTTAGCGACTGGAAAAAATCAATTCCAGTTTGACAGGGGACATTATGTATTTTTCAGGCATGTGGTGCAATTTTATAGCCCAATTAAATAACTATATTACCTTCAGTTGTTGCAGTAGCGCTTTACATATCCAAAAATAACTTAAAGAAAGTTGACTTTGTAATTGGACTTCTTGAATTGGACTTCTAAACTGCCAGCAATCAATCATTTTTCAATAGCTGAGGGTCCAGGATTGGCCAAAACAGGAGCTATGCCCAATTTGAGTTTGTTTCCAGGCTGAACTCCACCAAGGTTTCTTTATCATTGATTCTGGTTGTGGTGTTTATAGACAAAATCTCAGGGTGTAGTCATCAGGAGGAGGGTCTCTGGTTTACAAATTTCAGGGTCATGAAATGTATTGTGTTTAATTTTAATTTAGTTTGGTGTGCTCCTTAGTGTTAGAGTGAGAGTGACCACAATGGTAAGAAATAAAGAGGCCATCAGAAAGAAGATTGTAGCAGCTTAAGAGTCTGGTAAGTGGTTTAAAGAGGTCTCAAAAGATTTTGAAGTCAATCATTCTGCTGTAAATAAAACAGTCTGCAAGTGGAAGTCATTCAAAACAACTGCAACAACATGCACATATCTGACGATCCAATCAAGTTCACCTCAACAACATAACGTAAGATGCTAAAAGAAGTTTCAGAAACCCCTAGTTGTCATCACAGGACCTATAGCAGACTGCTATTGCTGCTGATATGAACATAGATGCTTGCATGATCAGGAAGAAACTAAATAAGTTTGACTTCCATGTACAGACAAAAGATTGTTGGAGAAAGACCTTGGCAGAGTAATAGCCCAAAGCTGCTCTGGGGTGACTTTGTACATTAAAAAGACCTTACAGGAAAACCATTGAAAGAGTTAAATGTTGAGCAGACACTGCTAGATGGCTACAAGAAGCGTCTGGTTGGATTAGCTTCCACAAAAGGGCCACTATTAGGGCATAGGGTGTCCTTACACTCATTCAAAAAGTGCATATAAAGTGCAGTTTTCTTGTGTACCTCAGGTTAAATGCAATTATTTTTCAGAGATACATAAAAGAAAGATTAGAGAGTGATTTCTGAGCAGTTTGTTTACATATCTAATTGTCCTTATGAGAGTCAAGAGAAAATCTTCATAAACAAATTGAGATAATCAACCTTCAGTTCTTCTTCATGACTTTCTAGGTGGCTCTACAGTAAAGACTGAGCCAAATACAGGTCAGACCATTTTTCACCACAATTACACCAAATTATTTATTCATAACCCTGCTTCCTTCACTGTCTTACAGCGGCAGAATAAAAAGATATTTTTATATCATGCATTTGAAGGCTCTCAGGTAGCCTCATAAATCAATGAGGATTTTGACAAATGTCTTCGCAATAACTGGATAGCATAAAATGTGCCACTTTACATTTATTGAAGATTCATTTTAAAAGAAATTTGAAAACCAAATGTCTTTTTTGCTATGCCTTTTCAGGGGATGCTCGAACATAGAACCTTAAATACTGAACATCATGAGGTAGAGAAGATAGAGTGCTGATGATTAGTTTCTTTCCAGAAAATGTCTCCCTATTTTTCAGGGTTGGATTGTCACAGACTAAGAAAATCTTTTTTTCGAGAGAACAACTGGAAAAACATGTCCTAACCCCTGTAGAGATTAAACCTCTGAGCTTTAACTGTTTCTGCAGGGAACACGTGCAAACACATTATCATGAAGAATGGCAATGTCGAAATTCAACCAGTAGAACTAGAGGAAAACCGCCACTGTAATCCGTACAACTCCCATACAACTTATACTACACCCTTGCATAGCTACAGTGACCTTTGTCCTCCAAAGAAATCTCAGAACTGGCCCGTTTACATGTCCAGCAGCCACTCCGCTTGTGCAAACAGCGAGGTCGCCTCTTCAGAGTCTCGCTCTCCGCCCCTCTGTGGAATGGAGCTACATCACCGAGAACAAGGACGTCACGCAAGTATGCAAATCGACCCTGAAAATCTTGCACACACCCAGCTTTTTTTTCTTGTGCGAGCCGACTTGTTATTCAAATGTGTACGACATACACAGTCGGCACGCAGATACGAAAGGTAAGTTTACATAAAGTCCAACAGGCCTCAGAGGACAGAGGGTTAGTCTGGATTTGAATAGCGAGGATGCGGCTGGAGAGCCTCATATGCATTGCATGGCAGAGGAAAAACTGAAGCCGCAGATTTGTTTACAGTTAAAGTATCACATTTGGTTGATCAATAATATATAAAGGGAACAAAAATATTAAGTACAGTATATTTCTAGAAGTTAGATCTGAATGACACAGTTACATTCACTTGGCAAAGCACCTGTTGCCTGGTTTGTTTTTGTTCCTGATGCTGTGCTGGAGATTTGTTGCAGGAGAAACAAAAAATATGGCATCAAGATGAAAAAACCTTATATCTGAAGTTGGACTCAAATGCTGAGATATGGAGGCGGCGAATGAATGTGAAGGTTTAATGAAAAGCAAACTTACACACTTAACAGCTAACCAGGGCAGGAATAAATAAAAATCTAAGAGGGAGACACAAGGATAACACAAGGAGATCATGACTGGAGTAGACGAGAGGATCCAGCAAGGAGAGGGTGAAAATGTGGCGCTTAAATACTGGGAGGTTGAGTGCTGAAAGAAAGGACCTAGACTGATGAGGTAACGGGTGCATCAGTCAGTAAGGCCCTTCCATGAAGAACTTTGGGCAGCAGTTCCATGAAATTGAGGTGGTAGGAAAGAGAATGTGGCTGAACATGCTGCATCCCAGTAATCATAATCTGGATAAAGTCTTTAAATTGATGCTAATTTAACAAAGAATGTATAATTTATCTGGCAAAAATTATTTTATGTGGTATAGAAGAACATAGTTGTAATTGTGTAGCTCTGTCCTTGCATTCCCAGTGGTGCATCAGTAAGATAATGTACAGTCTGGATGTAAAAGCCCACTGTTCTGCAAGCATGAATAGTCATGATTCATAGACAGGCATTAAGTGACTCTCAGCCTGAATAATGGTTTTTATTCTGTGAACTCAGTTTCTGTGCTTTGCAGGCTTCTTTTTCCACACCTCTCATCGTGATCTGAACTTACAGCCAGACAAGCCCGTGATTCATCATAAAACATTTCCAGACCTGTGTCTGAGTCTAAAAATATAATGCTGGATTACAAACAGTGAAATTAATATGATGGAGTGGTTTGTTTTAGCAGCTATAGTTAACACAAACTGCAACACCATTCTTAATGGATATGAAGTAGTTTGAATTTATAGATGATTTCATATCCTTCAAATCTTGAAATGCAAACAATGAGGTATCATGAGCTTAACATTAATTGCTAAGGATTTTGCTGTATCTTAATAATCAAACATATGCATAATATCTTTGATCTGTTTTATTGGTGAAGCTTTTACCTTTATATTTCTTAGATGATCTGTTATTAGAGTTTATTTCTTTTTCCTCCTTAGTTTCTGTAGGTGGTGCTGTCTTTCTGGCTGATCCATCCAACACTCTTTAATAAGCAGCATAAAACCCCTGACCACTCCCCACTTGCCAAAAATGATTCACTCCGCATGATGTTGAACAGACAGCAGAGGTTTATTCTCTCTTGAGCTCATTGATTTTAGGAAGGAGAAAGCTTTTTCTAAGGCACATGATGTGCTTCTTAAATAATAAAATTTAGGATCAGGAACTCCTTTTTGTGTACAGGATTACAAATGCAAACGTTCTGAAAGGTAAGATTTACTTTTTTGGATTTTATTGCAATTTTCTGAAGACATGAACTGTTAGAAATATTAAATCACGTTTTATCAATGTAGCATGTTATCTACAACACTTATGATTCATTTTTATATTCTATTCTATTGAATTGCTTTAGAGCAGTAACATCAGAGACAGTAGATTTTCTGAAAACCTGACTTGTGCTATTCTTATTCTTTGTTCTGATTCCCTTTTCTGTCGTTTTCATATTAAGGATTTTAGGGCAAAAGATGCAGAAAAAATATTACAATGTTAGATTGTTCTGCAGTAAAAAGGTTGATAATGACAATTAGAAGGAAAAGGAAAGAAGGTTTGCTGAAAATCTAAATAATAAGTAGATATTGTGTTTTATTTGACAAATGTATGTTTTTACAGGAGACCAATAAGGATGCAGATGAAGTCCAGTTATGTCTGAAGAGGACCACAGTCTAAGGAACATCTGTTCTTGTTTCTTCTTTCATTGCCTAACAGTATGCGTAAAACTTGTTTTGGGTTATTAAAGTGTTTTGCTTTTCAACTCAGAGGAGCTACCTTTTTAATTCACAAATGATTTCGCAGCTTGTTCAGTGCTTCTATTTTTGTATGGCTTGTTTTTGCATTGCAGTTTCTGAATATGTAAAAATGATGTTTTGAAATGGTTTTGAATACTTATTGTTTCCAATCATTTGTTTACAAATGATTGGAAACAAAACAGGTGAAATATATACAATTCAGTGTTGTGTCACTGAACTGTGCAAAGCTTCAGATTCTAAGACTTTTATGCAGGAGAGAGAAGTTCAATCCCTTTTTTTCATTTGATAATTTCATAGTTCCATTTTTCTGCAATGAGTTACTGCTCTCACGTGGTCTCTTCGGCAAAATAAACTGTATTCCTGCTGGTAGTTTATGAAATAATATTGGAAAGTATGAATGAAATAAATGGTCTCTGCTGAGACAGTATCCATGCATAAAAAGGGATTTTTTTTTCCTGCATCAACTAAGCATTGAGCTCATTCTGCAACAGTAATGCACTATTTAGTTCATTTTTCTGCAGTCATTTTTATGACATCAAATATTTAAATCATATTTATTTTTAAAATTAAAATAAAGCATCAATGAAACACATTCTGGAAGCTAAAACTAAAGCACTCCAGACACTTTGTTGTCAAATAGGTCACGTGTCTATGGGTTGTTAACAAACCGCAAAACTTCTGCACCAAATTTGACAGAGTCAACATTTCTACACACCTGGTTCAGCTTTGTTCACCACACCCACTGATATGTTTACAGGTCGCACACAAAACACCCACTGTGAAACCTGCACGGCCACTTCCAAACCCGCCTACCTCTGTAGGCGCACACCTGCACGTCGACTTCGAAGTTACTGAAAGAGCCAGCGCCACTGTAGGACAAATGAAAAATATATAGCAGCACTGCGGGACACAGAGAGCATTAAAGAGCAAGATTGAAGTAAAAGGACGTAGTCTCAGAATGTTTCCTTTCAAGACAGTCAAGAGCAGTTCTGTTCACTGTCATTGATCATAGTACTCTTTAAATAATATTTTAGAAATCAGTTATCTAAGCAGATGCATGAAAAGTTCCTCCAAAGGGATGGCAGTTCAACAAGTTTAAGCTGAAGTCTATGCAGACCCAACACTCGATATGCAATCAAAAGTAGAAATACTTCCAAAAGTTTGGACAAATTCTTAGAAAATGTCAGTCTTACACAGAGTTGTGTTCATATTGAAACACCTCACCAAAAATATATATTGGAGATGCATCAGAATTTTAATGAATTTCGAGCAGTTTAAAGAAGGTATTTACAAGAAAAATAAGCAAACTGAAAGATTTTTTTCTTAATGGTATAATTCCGTCATACAGTTTAAAAGATAGTTATCCCTGATATTGACCACATTGGTGTAAACTTTTGAATTCAAAGAAAGTTCCAGAAACATAAAAAAAATTCTCTCCAGATCTCTGGTATTTAGCAAATAGAAAAAAAAAGTGTTAATTACAGCTAAGCTAAAACAAGCAAAGTTTCACTTCAGGCAGAGAGAACAAAACGTGTATGTGTCTTTTTAATTCAGTGTATGTAAATATATGTACATTTTGAGCTTTTTAATAAATGCTCACATGCAGCACATCAACATTTCAGCAGCAGAAAGATGAATAAAGTCAGTACACGTTCAGCTTCATACTATTGCAGAATAATGATCCTAAAACAGGCTAATGTCCTCACAAAGAAAGTAATAAAAGCTTTTCCTGGTATTATAAAGGTACTTCCAGTTTAATTCAATTATCTTTATTAACATTAAAATAGTTATAAACAGCTAAAAAGCTCAGACTTAAAGGGAAAGACAAAATAGAGCATTTGTAGACTTTAAATAATAGACTGAATTGATTATAAAAAGTATTTACAAGCTCCGTTTTTTTTTTTTTTTTTTTTTAGCATCCTAATCATTAACACACTTTGGTTTGAACACGCTTGAAATAAGACGATAAGGAGAGACATACAAATAGAGGTTGTCAGGGCAGCAGATGACGTTTCCCAGCTCTGCAGTGACATCTTGTGGCTGGAAACTTTTCCTACACCTTTGATTCAGTGCAATGGCAGGAGCAGGAGCAGTAACGGAGACAGTACTGGCGGCACAAAAAACCCAACCAACCAAACGAAACAAACTGAGTTGTAATGCCAATGACAAACCTCATCAAAGAAACCAAAAACTGGTTGCAGGAGGAAGCTGTCACTGTTTCAAACAACATAAATCACATTTTTCACAAGGAGCAAGAAGTAAATGAAAGTAGCCTAAATCCCATTTGAATATAAACAACCTGCTCAAAGGCATGAGATGTTTTCAACAACAATAATTAGTCATGACTACGTGTTAAATTTAATATTTTCAAATCCGTGCAAATAATAATTGTTTCATTATCAACTATTCTGTTCCAACATATCCAATTTAAAATTCAATTAAAACCACTGTCAACTTTTTTCCAAATGATCAGTTGCCTGAAAACAAATGCTGATGTGCGTCACTTAGTGTTATGGAGGCAACAAAGACCAAAATGGCACAGAAAGTCACAATGTGTCCCAATGCAGCCTTTCAGACTCCAGTTCTGATGTACATAGTTTCTGCAGAGAATTAAATGGGTTTTTTTTCGTGAACAGGAATTTTTTGAAGAAGTTTCACGAAGGAGTTTTTGTAATTATCATTTAGTCTCATTCTATAGGAAAATCATTTCAGTTTATTTGATCAAAATTAAGCTTCTAACAAAAACTACACCTCCAATTAATATTATCAATGCACTAATCTTTGAATTAACTTTAGTAAGTCTTTTTATTTGTTCAAGGGACAACTGAACTCAAAACAGTTTGATTTCAACTTTTAAAAAAACC
This sequence comes from Poeciliopsis paucimaculata, assembly GCA_903067055.1. Classification (NCBI taxonomy): domain Eukaryota; kingdom Metazoa; phylum Chordata; class Actinopteri; order Cyprinodontiformes; family Poeciliidae; genus Poeciliopsis; species Poeciliopsis paucimaculata. The sequence goes on along the minus strand of CAEGAD010065887.1, from coordinate 13,984 downwards.
TTAAGGATTTCATAAAAATGAAACAAAATTTGCCTTTTGCTATTTTCAGAGCTTTTATGAGAGAAGCGAGATTAAAGCATCTCAATTAAAAACATTTGTGCAGGAGCAATTGTGTTAAGATTGCTCAGTAAAAATAACAACATCTCTAATTTACAGTACCAGCTGTTGTGTTTTTATCGTATTCATACAGGGAACTCTGGAAACCACACCAGCCAGTATGTAACTGTAATTTAGAGACATTTTCTTTTTTTACAGTGTTCATAAATTTTTTGTAAATGTCTTATCCAGGCATCATTTCCTAAAGATGAAAAGGAATAAACTCCTGAAAGATTTATTTCAAGCCACAAAATATTTAAAAAATACAGATTAAAAAAACTTTTGTTGCATTGGTGCATGGATAATAAAAGCAGTGTTTGAAAACCTTGGTAGATTTTTTTCTTAATTATTTTTTACTTATACTTGATGAACAGATGAACACAACACCATCAAGCAGCTGGAAATGATATTTTGACAGATTTCTTTTGACTTTCCCATCGTGCCACAGCTGGAAATGATTTCCAGGTGCAGCTTTAAGATGAACCCAAATCACTGTTGAAATGTCCCTTTAACCTAAAGGCTATACAGTTACAATCTGTACAGCTGTTTCTGAGCTCAGAATGTGATGTTCACTGATCACATTCTGTCCACCTCCTCTGTTCTTTCAGGTTGAACACTGTGACCTCTCCCCCACCTCTCACCCCATGCTAAACCCCCTGATTGCCCGCTGGCCTCTGAGACACCATAATTCCCTTCAATCTGAACAATTAGGAAATTAAGTCACTCAGGATTTAGGATACAATGGAGGGATTAAAAGTTGTCTGGTATGTACACGGGGGTATGAACTCAGGTTAAAGGTCGTTAGTTCTAATTAGAAAATGAGAAATATAAAGCTCATGACTCTGATGTTTAGGATCAAATTATTATTTATGTGAGCTGAAACTAACAGATTTGAGCACTGATATCATGTTTGACACAATTTATGATTACTTCCCACAGTCCCTGTCACAGAATGGTGATGTCTTTCAACTTTTGCTCTCTGCGCTCCTGTCTGCTTCAGGCTGAATTATATATGATTGAAGCAGAACAGCTCTTAAGATATAACATATAGGATAACTTACTTTGAAATTAAGCTCACATAAATAACTTACACATCTTGCCAAAGGCACGTGTTTGAGAAGTGATGGGTGGAGAGGCACCCACATATACAGTACATGACTTTCCCTCCTTTATTTGCAAACCCCATTTCTATGGCTGGAGGCAAACTCAGAATTATGACTCAAAACACTGTGAGACAAACAATGAAAATGTCAATGCATTGTCTGGAACACAGAAGAAGAAGTGCATTTAATCGATGAGAAACTCTGTGAATGATTTTATTTTGTGTAATTTAAGTAAAGTTTATTCTACGTTTTTAATCTAAAGTCCTGAATGAAATAGAAATGTTTGTAAACAGCTTAATGGAGGAACATCGTTGTGATGAGGTGCTGAAGGAGAAGTGTCAGAAATTGGGTCTCTGTGTCTTCATGTTTGATATTTACAAAAATTTTATAATAACTGAAGGAAGCATAGCTATTTGATTGTGCTATAAAAAAGCATTATATTACACCCAGAGGCTAAAATTATGGATCAGATTTCAGATTCTCAGTCGGCTTTAGGCATAGGTTTTGACTGGTCCACTCCAATAGATTAATATGATCTGATCTAAATTCTCCAATTGCAAGGTTGTACTGATGAACGGTGAACCTCTGTCCAAGTCTCAAGTCTTTTGCAGAGTCAAACAGTGACCCGTTTCCTTGACCCTTGACCTCCCCCCTAAAAAGAAAAGAAAAGATTCTTTGCCTGTCATGATTCAGCCTCCACAGTGCTTTGGAGTGGGAATGATGTGTTCACAGTAACATGCACTGTTTCTCCTGATCAGATCACATTGCTGCATGTGTTTGTTGAGTTGTACTTCAGATGCTGATGTTGTTTGTTTAGTATTTTGTTTAAAGCCTTGAAAAAAGAATAGCATCTTATCTGATACTGGTGAAAGAGTATTGTCAAACTTAGAGCATTACAGAGGATAAGGAAATTCAAAGGTTCAGGCCATGGTCTGCTGGTTTTATTTGAATATATTTTTGTTTTGATTTATGTAAACAATGACGCCGCAGGTTTAAAGTTCACTGACTGCTCCTGAGTCCCTCTTCTTTGTTCATAATTGGATTCATCTTGCTTCACCAAGATGAATCCAATCTGTGATTATAAAGTACTTGTTTTTAATTTTTGTTTTTGGTTTGTTTTCAGCATGATTAGTTGAATTGAGGTGTTCTAAATACTTTCAGGTTTGTAAGATCCGGTGCATAGCCCTGAGGAGTGCCTCTATGAATATTTTTAGAAAGAATGGGGTCGCACTTAGGAGTTCAGTGAATTCCAGAGAGGTAGTGTGATAGGATGCCATCTGGGAAATTTCCTCATCGCTAAATATTCCACAGTCAGCTGCTGGTGGTATTAGTGGAAGGGGCTTGGTATGACAGCAACTCAGCCATGAAGTGGTGGGCCATGAAAAATCTTGGACTGGAGTCAGAAGAGAATCAATAGTTGAAGACCTTGTCTAGATTAGATTGAACGCTGTGCAGAGAGCATCATGGACTGGTTTCCATGGCCGACCGACTTCACCAAGTGCAACGCAAACCGTCAGATGGGTCTCTAAGTTGCAACCCCATTCTTTCATAAAGGACACTGCTAGTACATACAGCAGTGGAGATAAAATCTCTAAAATGACAACTAAAGTCTCTGTGCAGTAATATAATGGAGGAGTCTGGGTAAATGGACTGAACTTATATAGTGCTTTTCCAGTCATTTTGACCACTCAAAGCGCTTTACACTAGAGTCACATTCACCCATTCACACACACACCGATACGCAGACCGGTAGGCAATTTGGGGTTAAGTGCCTTGCCCAGAGGCACATTGACATGTGGCAGGAGGAAGCTGGAATCAAACCTACAACCTTCCGATTGCAAGACGACTACTCTGCCACACAGCCACAGTCAGTTTCCAGGAGAACGCCACTCGTCTGACTGCATTGTGTCAGATGAGTATCAGGGGGATTATGGCCTGGCGCTCTTTCAGGGGTCAGGATGGCCCTTTCTGAGAATGTTAAACTTCTGACTTTGAGAGACAGTTTGGAGATGGCCTGTCTTTGTTCTGACATGACTATGGTAAATCTTTTTCACTTTTATCATCCCATAAACTAAACTTGGTTTAGAAACTGTGAAATAGGTTTATCAAATCCATAACATTATGCTTTAATGTTTGATTTTGTTTCCTGTATTCTGTAAACTTCCCATACATGCATTGTTCATATCTGCTTCTCCACTGAGTGTTACGCTGTGGGTCTGGTGTCCATCGCCAGCAGTCATGAGTCAGTCCATCACAGGGCAACTTAGAGACACAAAGGACCACACCTCAGGCCAAGGTTTAGTATTTTATTGACCTGTAGTTAAGTCTTTTTATTCTATTTTTCTTTTGTTTCTAACATTGTTACTTTTTCCTTATGTGAAGCTGTTCGGTCAACATTGTTGTTTTTAAATGTGCTATATAAATAAATTTTACATTTATGACAGTCTTGTTTTTTTAACTGTTGGAGGAAGCTGGACTACCTTGAGAGAACCCACTTCTGCAAAGGAAGAACATGGAACTCAATGCAGAAAGATCCCAGGCCAGGATTTGAAGTCAGGATCTTCTTGCAACAGTATTGCCAACTGTGCTACTCTGGTGGCCCCTTTTGTGTTTACCTTTTTGTTATTAATTTTACCTTTAAACATCTTTGCCAAATACACACAGACACAGTTTCTTCATCTTTTTACATTGAAAAGTTATTTAGAAAAAATTCACCAAATTTGGTGCAGTTTATTGTTACCGGTAGCTACTTTAGAGCTAAATCATGATACACATTCATACATGTTTCTTGTTTTGGACTTTTTTTTTTTTAGCAGTTTAAATTTATCCTGTTCAAATACATCAAAAGTAAGGCTACCTATCTTTTCATGTTTCATGTTTCACCCTCATGTTGAGTAGAAGTAGATGAAAGTATTTTTAAATGTCTTTTCTGAGGTTATTTGAGCAGAATAATGTTGCTTTCCATCCTACCCGTTGTAGTTGTTTTTTTTTTTTCTTCCAAAGGCATTAAAGCAAAAGGTCAAAGTAAATGACCAATATCCACCCACTTCAACTCAACTCTTCAGTAGTCAATGGACTGTAAGAAGCAGTAAGTGCGTCACTGTAAAATGGCTGACACGGGAGATTCAAGGATTTCTCCAACGTGCATGAAAGAATCAAAACAACACTCCAGGAATGTTTTTAATGTGGGAATAACATTATTACATTTTATAAAGCTCAAAAAAGACAATTTCAGATAACAGCTCAACCCCTTTAGAATATGATTTTGACCGATATGTCCCCAAGAACCTGTTTTTCTTTCTAAAAATGTCTCGCTTCTTAATGTGGGTCATAATTTCCTTGTCAAAACAAGCAGGGAAAAGCAAACAAATCTGCTGAAAGATCTGGATTAACATCCAACCACACACATGCAGATAGGAGGGACCCTAATCAGTTTTCCACATAATTTTCTCTTATCCTTTTCATCACATATTTTTGTTCATACCCATCTGTTTGGATAACATGGTATATCATGGTAGATTCAAACTCTAAAACACCCAAAGTCCAGTCATTATGGAGGAAGTTTTGTTTTGCTCCAGATATCTTCAAATATCTCCTGCAAAACCTGCAGATGCAGTCAGAGTTTGGCATGTAAGCATGCAGAGTTGTTTCCATGCTCACACATATGGATTTATGAATTACCTCACATCCTTCTCTCTCTCCGTTTATGGATAATCCCTCAGGGCAACTGGTTGAACAAGCAAGAATTTTGTTGTGCTGTAATTCTACTCTGTGAAGCAATGATTCTGTCTCACTCAGGATTATAAGCTAAAAAATATGTTCGTCAGCAACTCCTCCGACCTGCATTCAGGCTAATAGGTGTAAGTCTTTGTGTCGTAACAGTTTTAAGGCTCCAGCGTCCCGCACTTTGGACTTGTTCTTTTGGAAACGATTTATCAGTGATTTAAAAAATATTAAGAGCCTCTTTCTAATTCTCTGGTTTAAACATGCGGTTGCACAGATTTAACCGAAGTTGTTCAAAGGTGAAGAAGTGTGAAGCAACATAATGTTGCTAAAAACAAAGCTAAAAACAATGCAATTGACAAGGAAGAATAATAAAAAGCTCTAACTGCAAGACTTTCATGGAGACTTAGTGACCCAGAAAGGCCACTCTGTGCTGTAGTTCCTTAAGTAAACTTTTTAGTTCTGGTGTTATGAGGTCATGCACTTGAGCAGCTTTCTTAGGGCTTGTGAAAGAGAAACAGCTCCACAGATTCACAAATGGCCCCACTGTTTGTAACGGTGGTAATCAGGTGCTTTTCTACAGTCATCATTTGCTTCACATTGAGTGTTTGCCTCTGAAACGTTCACTGCCTACTGATACAAACATGTCTGTTAACTTAAAAGAACTAAAACTACAAATTATGAGTCAGCAATGACATTACAGTAAGACTTCCCAGAATTGATGAAAAAGCTATTCAGAAACTGGTCTGTGAGGCTGCCAATAGCCAACGTCAATGAAGGAGCGGAAGAAATTTCTGTTTGTGTCAGGACCAAGAAGTATGGCTGAAATCATCCTGACATGGCTAAAGCCGTGAGAGGGAAAGTGCTGTCTGAAGAAACCAACATTCAACTTTGGGAAACAATTTCAAAACGTAAGTTTGATACAAAACAGCCCTGGATGCTACAATGAACAATTCAAAGTACCAGCAAGTTTTGATCTAAATCCTTCATGTGATTCAAGATGGAGAAGGATTTTACTTTCTTGTCACAATTAATCCAAAACCTAAATTCACTAAATTCAAGTAAATATGTGGGATGAGCTGATGTCATTACAGTCTGACAGAGTTGGGGACCTTTTACTTGGTAAAATAGTTATATTACCAAGTTAAGATGTGGGATGCTAACAGACTCCTAGCATGGAAGAATGAGTGTTAAAATTAATCTCAGCAGTCTCAGTAGGAAAATAAAAGATGGGGGGGTAAAAGAAACAAAAATAATCCTGAGCGGGAGTTTAATGCTAATTTATTTTTATTGTAGTCAAGCATCTATGCACTTCTGCTTTAATCTTGATTTGTATGTATTTTTGAGAGACTTTATTGCAGCAACAACAGAGACACCGTGGGATCACAATCCTGCAGGCACCTCTGATGTAACTTTGACTAACAACAGTATCACTGTGCATCAGATTAGCTAAGGGGGTGAATTTGTATTGCTGGCAACATGCATTGCTCTGTGTCATTTTAAAGCTTTTCCCCCTGAGGAGAGTGTCGTAATGTGTTTTGGAAACTGAATGCAGTTGTTATGGGATTCAAAACTTCTGATTTTTTAAACAGGGGAATCTTTTCAGATTCTCATCCTGCTTCCTTACTTATAATGTCGGCAGTATTGTTGTTATAAGGAAGTTGGAAAACTAAATACTATGTGGAACATCTTCCAAAACATGTCTTTGCTTGTAAAAAGAGTAGATGTTTTTGCACAAATATGGAATTTCAATCTTTTTTATTTTTATTTTTTAGCTTTTTAACATCTGCAGAGTATGTGTAACAAAAACTATTCTAACAAAAAATATTCTAAAGAAAATGCAGCTTGGGAAGCTGAAAAATCTAGGAAATGCTACTACTGTTGGTTGGTGTTTAGAAAACACCAACAAGGACATGGTGCCAATTAGCACCATTCATTGTCCTTTGTGCTGATTGATTTACTATATAATTAAGGTACAGCTGGTGTTTGAACTATTAAAATAGGCATTTATAAGGGTTTGTACAAGGTGTCTGTAGTGCTCCTGCATTTAAGCTGTTTGCAGACAATTGTGGCCCCTTACTCCTACAAATATGAGAGTCCAATGTAGAATCTATTTTTTGAAGGCATCAGAAGATTCTGTAGGGAACATTGGAAAACTAATGGCTTATAAAAAACCAAGAAACTGACCAGACAAGTCAAGGATAAAGTTGCAGACAAGCTTAAAGCTGTGTTAAAGTATAAAACAACATCCAATAATTGGAAAGATTTTTGCACAACTGCACCTCCAGCATGACGTCCACTGCTGGTCTAGAAAAACAAGCAAGCACCTCTGCCCATCAGTCTGTCAAGGTATTGTCTCACATGACGCATCTGGCTGCTGCTTCAGCCTCCATAAAAAGAATTCACACCCAGTTACAAGTATTCACCCTCCATTAAAAAAAAAAAAGTTCTTATGGGAGCACCTGCTGGTTTGAGGGCCCAAAATTGTTAGTTAGTTTATTTCTGCTTTGAGTGATCTCATGTCCTGAACCTGCATAATCTTGAACCATTTTTTTCTGAATCGATCAGTGAGCAAGAAGTGGGACATTCAATGAAAATGATTTAACATAAATTAAATAAACCTTATATTATTTGGGCAAAGAGTGGAAACACAGCTATGTGAGGATAATTTTGTGCCTGTTGTTTCTGTTCATCAGTATGCTCATGGGTTACTTGTTCACTATAATATAAATCTATAGAACATGCTTGATTAGAATTTATGAGAAGGGTGAAACTGGTGATCAAGCGTGCCTCAACACATCAGTCGTACTTCATGATAAAAAAATGCAATCAAATCAACTCCTACTCTACTTAGGAACATTTTTATGTGAACAGGACAGAACCGCATCCTTAAAAAAACACTTATAGTGGCATTTCCATGCTTTTTATAGAAGTCAAACATGGGGAAATAAATGGTGCGGGTCAAAGCTAACAAACTAGAGAGTGTTTCTGTGGAAATGAGGACCACTAAACCAGGAAAGATACATAAGGTTCACAAGCATATTTCACAATTTTACTTTCATTCTTGTCAGGTGGAACTGAACCAATCCCTTGTATCTTTTTTTGCTCTTGGGAAGCCTTTTTTTTAGCGAGTGCTGAGAGATGTTAGGTCAGATTGTTTGTTGATCATGCCCTCTCGAACCCCACAAGTCTTTGCTGAAGGCCAGAGGTCTCTCAGGTTCAGCAGCTAAAAGTGACCACTGGCCAACCCCCTCCAACCAGACCCCAAAAATACAACCTGCACAATGTCCGTGTTGTTATGGAGGTGGTTTACTGAAAGTGGAGTAGGCATGTTGGACTGGGACAGGCCACAGTACAGTCTGGCAGTCTTTGCCCTCAGACCAGAGCAAATAAACTTAACCAGCTACACAAACAGATTGGATGGGTCTGGGAATGCCCATGTGCAACATGCTCCTAAAGAGGGAGCATCTAAGTATAGAGGGTTTGTCAGGGCTGATATTGCAACAATGTTGTCACAGGAGCTGTTTCCAAATGTATGGAGATAGGAAAACTGCTCTGTTTAGCCAATAGAAAAACATTTCTGATCTTGAATGAATTTAAATGGAATTATTGTATGAACTGTATGCGTCTATGAAGAAATAACACTATTTATGACATGACTGTGTTAATGCTACTCATCCATAACACTGACAACCTTCAAGAGACACATCCAATCTAGTTTCTATACTGTTCACATGAATCAAATCAGAGTGTGATGACATCTTATCAGCCTCTCCACGCCATACATCTGTATCTCCTGCTGCTGTATGTCAACTCATCTTCTGTTTCCCATCTACTCTCTTGTATCTAAGGAGGGCACAAGTTTGTTTTTGTCACACAGACCTTAAGGGGCATTACCGGATGTTATGTAACCAAGTAATTCAATGATTGGTGAGCTGTGCCACTGGAATAATACAGTAAAGTTATTTTCCATGTCAGTGTGAATGTGCTTTGAAGGAATGGAGTTGGGCATGCTGCCCGATCCTACAAAATGACGCAGTGGCTGAAAATAAAGCACCCATAAAAATCAAAACAAGGAAAATGTGATGTGAGGTTATTAGAAACCTTTGCATAACTTTGAATATACTGTTATTTTTTTTCAGTTTTTCTTCTTTCTGGATAAATACTCCTTTGTAAATTACAAAAAAGGAAAAAAAATAGGCATATGTTCTTTGATTGTTTTGTTGAAAACACTGAATCCAGGTTAGAGCAGCGCACCAGTGCCAGCGTAACTGAACAGTCCCTTAACATGATGCTACCACCACATTTGGAACAGTGTTATTAGATTTGAAAGCCTCACTTTGACTTCTTCAAACATACTTCTAGCCTTTGTGCATTTTAATTGACAATGTCAGATTTGGTGCCGTCAACTTTTTCTTGGCACACACCTTTTCTTGTTGAGATTGAATTGCATCCCTACAGATGGTAGCAGCAGTGGTTGAAACTTGGGACACAATCAGAAGTTTCAACTGGAAAAAAGTCCCAAACAAAATCAAAAACTGAATTAGGATAAATTTACCTTCTGAAATGGCCTCCTCAAACCCCCAACTTTAATTGTGTTCACAAGTTGGCATGGACCTGAGGATCCATCCATCCATCCATCCATCCATCCATCCATCCATCCATCCATCCATCCATCCATCCATCCATCCATCCATCCAGAAACATAGTCTTGGCTGGTCTCCAGCATGTCCTGGGTCTTCCTTCTCCTGGTGGACATGCCTGGACCACCTCACAAGGGAGGAATTCCAGGAGGCATCCTGACCAGATGCCCGAGCCACTTCAACTGGCTCCTCTCGACATGAATAAGTAGTGGCTCTACTCTCAGTCCCTCCCGGATGACCGAGCTTCTCCCCCTATCTCTCAGGGAGAGCCCAGCCACCCTACGGAGAAAACCCATTTCAGCCGCTTATATCCGTGATTTCATTCTTTCGGTCATGATCCAAAGCTCATGACCATAGATGAGGGTAGGAACAACGCAAAGTCATATTTCTTTTAATTTGTTTGCTATATATTTAGCATTTTCAACTCAAGGTAACGTAGTTACTTGATTGCAGAATAAAATGGGACTAAGAGCCTGGAAAATACATAACACCCTTCTTTAAGAAAATAGAAGTTGGAGTGTGTGTATACATTTGAGCCTATACATTTACTATACTTAGCATATGTGAAATCTTCAATGAATTCAAATATATATACCCCCTTATGATAAAAACAATAATTGAAGCTATTTTTTGTTGAACATTTCCTCCACTTCCCACCCCCCCAAAAACAACATGGGCCTCCTCCTGGTGGGACAACTTTAGCTAGTCCAAAGTTACAAACTTTAGAGTGTATTACTTTTTAGCCAACAGTGGATATGGCTCATGTGTTGAGGTTAAACCCCTGAAAAGCTGAGAGCTTTGTATTATAAACCTTTGTTCAATATAATAAAAAATATAACTATATTTTGGTATGTGTGCATGCTTTATAATGATTTTTCTAACGGTTTTATGCTCTGTTTGTAAAGGACCCAAAGACAGAGTTCTTACCCACAAGACTTCGAAAACACTTTAAACAGCATGTGCAATAAATAAAACCAACCTATAAAGTGTTTAGGTCAGGCTGTAAAAAACTGAAATCCAGAAATGAACTTGCAGAAATAAAACTCAAAATGACAGGGGAATAATTTGATAATTTCATTTTACTGGTCTTTTAAAAGTAAAGGGTTTTTTTGACTTATGAAATAAAATGAAATGACATCAGACTCATAAAATGCTTTTCAGCACCCTCAAAGGTGCTTTACGATGAAATCAGTCACATTCTTTCGGATATGAGAAAACAAAACATTTTTACCCACAAAGTAATAAAAATGCATGTAAGATTAGACTTATACATTTTCTAAGTCCTTTTGATAATATTACTTATATCAAAATATTTAATAGACAAATGCACCATTTGGAGCTCCTCTGTGAAAACAGTACAGATGGAAAAACAGAATTTAAAATGTATCTTTCAAGATGAGGCATAGGTGAGTTTCCGATATCCAAGTATATTAAGGTTTTAAAGCTGTCCCCAAGGCTGAAAGCCCTGTAATACGATGCCAGTGAGTAAGGAGGATATAGTACGGTGCTGCCATTTTCTCTCCCAACCTGTTGTTGCATGCTGTCTGTCATCTGGCTGGGATAAGACTGTTACAGTTTTCTGTCATTCAGGACAAGTAAGGAAGTTTAAAAATATACATGCTCACAAAAATATGGACCGATATGATGCCCATATTTAGCATTTGCCACTCTTATTAGGCAATTGTTTGAAAACTACAGAAGGCAAACTTTAAACTCAGGCTGACATTTTAACCACCTAAAATCAGCTTTTGAAAAAAGGGACATTATTCTGTGAAATAAGCGCTTTACAACTGCAAGTAAAATTAGAAGTTACTTATTCAACACTTTTGCTTTAGTCCCTGTACTGAAATAGTAACAAAAAGATATTAAACTTGACATACAACTACATGAAAAAAAATTTATATAATTTTAACAGCAGTAAGAAATATTGCAACTTTTCTTTAAAATAAAACTACTGGATAATTTGATGCACTTCAGATTTTTTTTTATGCACTGTCAAAATTTAAAACTCTATTTTACTGAAGTACATGACGTGATAATTCCTCAACTGAAGACAATATTTTCCGACCTTTGGCTCCTCTAAAAAAGCTTTTTAAGACATTGATGCAACATAACATGGTCAAAATGAAACACATGCAACATTTTACATATATCAATGAGTCAGTCAAAAGAGGTCAACTTTATGGCCCTTTTCTCTGTGTTTGTATCATGTGCTTATCTTGTGACAAACTGTCCCTCTGCTGAATTTAATATGGAGTGATTGCCTCTGCAGTTGAATTAACCTCTCGTCATCAGGTGACCGCATAGGAGTCGCTGCAGAGAATAATGTAGTTAACGGAGAATGGGAAAAATCAGGTAAAAAAGCAGATAGAAGCAGGATAAATTTTCAGATTCATTCAAACGGGATTGTGAAGAATTGTCAGTCACTGGTTGAACAGATAGTCACATGGAAGATGAGTCATTGTGTTAATATGAGGTGTTGAAATCCTATGACGGCAGATATGTTAGGTTGGCAACAAAAGATCCAGATATGAAATGTGTCACAACACGCTCCACCCTCTTCCTTGTTTCTATCAAAACATCAGTTGTTTCTGTCTTTAGAGTGGTAATCTCTTAAACTCTTCGACTTCATTGATTCAAACCATGCGTTTAAAAAGGGTGTGCCCTGTCATTGGAAAAAATAACTGCAATGAAATTACAAGTTATATCGTATCCTTCTAGTGCAGCCAGATGAAATTGCAATAATTAGAGATTTAACCTTCAAAGTAATCAAACTGGCTGAAATGAGCTGGAAAATTAAGATTACAGGTAGTTGTGAAGAATACATTTACTTCTCAGGAACATAAATCATTCACAGCTATTGTGACAAATCATTTCCAAGAGTTTAAGTTGCAAAAAAACTAGGTTGAAACTTCTTCATGGGTTTGGTTTTGTGACACACCTTTAACCAAAGGCATAATCCATAAACGTAAAGTGTCTTTGTTTTCGGGGAATGACGAGATGCATATCAGCTTTATCAGATTTATCAGGATGTTTGTTTTAACTTTGGTGACTACAGCGAAGCAGAATCCACCTGTTGCCCTGTCAGCCAAAATTCCCTGATTTCTCAAACTCATATGATTAATCATAATAAGTCTTTTGATGACTCACTCAACTGGACTCAGCTGAAGCTGCTTGCATGCTTACAGGGTGAATGCTTCTCACTTTAATCCCAGTTGAAAACTTACAACACAGGCAAGTTAAAAAAGCTCCCTAGCCAAATATAGAAAACATGTTGTTAAAAATACAAGGAACAAATATGTAGTCATATTTAGTACATTTGAAAATTTGCAAAAAAGTGCATTTTTTTCATATCTGACATCCACAATATTAGCATGTATTGAAAAATTAGATATGTTCTCTTTTTATTTTAAATTAATCATTATGATATTCCATTGACTTCTCTCAAATCCAGACTCAAAATCCACTTGTTTAGAATAGCTTTTGAAACGTAATAAATAACACATTGATAAACATTCTGATATGTAATAATGCCACCAGACAAAATGTTATGCTTCGATTGTTGATTGTGCTTCATGACTTTGTATATTTGTGTGCTTTTATGGTGTAAAGCACTTTGAACTGCCTTTATGTTGATGTGTGATAAACAAATAAACTTGATTTAAGTATATAGTTTTATTTAATCCTATACAGTCATATTAATAAGATGAACCTAAACATACCCTTTGAAGGAAACAAGCTATAAGCACATATTAAGCACAAATTTCATTAAACCCAATTTAAAATATGTTTCATGTCTCATGTAAGGTTTTGATTCTTAATGAAATTTTTTCCTTAGCTCTAAGTGAAAAAAAAAATCCTCATAATTAACAGAAATAAACATCCATCTATGTGTAATTATTCTTTAAAATATGTTTCACTTTGCGATAAGTTCCTAAAATAATTGGTATTTTCAGTAATATTTCAATTATTGAATACACCCTTCCTCATTGATGGCAGACATTTTCAGTTTATCATGTGCTTTCCAGTTAACTTTTTTCCCCCTACATAATCACAACCGGGACGAAACGCTTTTACTGTGTAAATTGAGGAGAGTTGCAAAAGCAGAAGCTTTGATGAAAAGAAATTGACAGAAGCAATGCCGTTATTTTGAATTTCATCTGAAAAAATATTATCAATACACGTATAATTTTCCCTTTCACTATTAATATTTTATTTCAAAAATAATAAAAAAGTTAAATTAATGTCAGAGAGTTTTTCTTTTACTAACAGCCCTTTTCCGACATACTGTTTGTTTAATTTAAAAAAAAAAAAAAAAAAAAAAAAAAAAAAAAACCCTTTACGTAAAACCGGGTGACATCAACACCTCGTAACGAAATTAAATGTTTTCAATTTTTACAGATCAAAATTATTTACTAA